>VXBS01000102.1:24202-87461 GCA_013400255.1 Sitta europaea
TTTTTTTTTTTTTTTTTTTTGGCTTTGACATTATGTGAACAAAGCCCAGGCTGGTGTATATTCTCCTAAACCTTTTCTTTACCAATCAGCCAGACTGCTTGAATGACATATAAAATAGTGTACAGTGAGTGTACAAAGATATTTTAAGCCTTAAAATTTGTATCTCACCGGAAAAAAGACACTGAAGTGCTGAGCATGTCCAGAGAAGGCAACAGAGCTGGGGAAGGGTCCTGAGAACAAGTCTGATGAGAAGCAGCTGAGGCAGCTGTGGGTGCTCAGCCTGGAGAAAAGGAAGCTCAGGGGGGACCTTAACAGCTCTCCAGCTCCTGAGAGAAGGTGGAGTGAGGTGGGGATCAGCCTCTCCTTCCAAGTAACAAACGACAGGAAGAAAGCAAAAGGCCTTGGGTTGTACCAGAGGAAGTTTACAGTGGGTATTGGACAAAATTTTCCCACAGAAAGGTGGTCAAACCCAGAAACACCCTGCCCAGGGAAATGGCACAGTTGCTGTCCCCTGAGGTACTTAAGAGATGCGTGGATGTGGTGCTCAGGGACATGGTCCAGTTCAAAAATTTAAAAGGTAAAACTGTCAGATTTATGGTTGGATTCAGCAGTCTTAAGGATGTTTTGAACATAGATTGTTTTATGATTCTATCATCTGATGATTTTAGCTTAATATCTAAACAGGAAAATATTGAACTACTGAGACAGTTTGGGATAAATGAATGGCAAGTGTAAACTTCGTAGAGCTTCTATATTTGTACTTAACATTTTGACTTCAAGGAAGTTATGAGATTTATTTATCTGTCTTACATGCATCAGAGGGAAATTGTCTTCCTGACTGAGGATCAAATGTATTGTTTCACTGAACACTGGTTTATTTTTCTTCATCATAAATATTGACTTTGTCTTTCCCTTGTTCCACATTAATGTATTCCATCAATAAATAATGATATGCATCTCAACAGAAGTCAACATCTACTTATTACAATAGTTTTCCTTGTACCATAATAACCAGAAAGACTTTTTATTCAGGATGAAAACAATGTGATTATGGCTCTTCATAGGGCAATAAAAGGTACTTTTTATTTCCTATTCTACTTTACAATGTCTGCTGGTGGGAGCTTTTCTGGTGTAAGGAATGTAATAAAAAGGGACAAATCCTTTTCTCAGTCCTTTGTTCAAAACTTATCAGAGCTGTTTTGGGCTACCATGTAAGTATTCACTGTATAAAAATGAAGTCTTTATAAGTGGAAAAAGAGAGGAAAAGATTGGCCTCAGTTCTCTTCAGCATATAACAACAGAGAATTTATTCATTTATAGAACTCAGTATCTAGTTTTCATCACTTCATTCAAGTTATATATATGAAGGTAAGAACAAAGCCACTCTAAATAAACCAAATTTGGTTGTATAATTCAGTGATCATGTGTAAAGTGCATGAGGAGGAAGCAACAGCCTGAGGAAAGCTCAGATTGATATTTCAGGTTCCTATTAAGAACAATAGATGCAGTCTGGTTACACTATTTTTAGACTGTAATCTGAACTTTGAGCTATACATGCTACCAACCACTGGAAAATAAACTGTAATGAAAAATATCGCCTTGCAAAAAAGAGGTGGAACAGCATAAAAAAGACATAGGCAGTTAGCTGGCATGCTTAAATAATTTTATTTGCAGCAGCATATAATCTAAGAGAATGGATCTCTTGCAAAATACACACAGTAATGCTACTGATGTGGAAAACCAAATACTGTAGACCATATCACAACAGAAGGGCCTAATGAAACAGATATGGTAAGTAGGTTAAAGAATTTATTTTTGCAATGAATCAGATGGACATGTAAAGAAAGATAAATTTAATATAGTAATTCTCTAAGTGGTATTCAAGAGATGTACCTACATTTTATCTTCTTTTACCTTTTCAGTACTCAGAAATTAATCCTTTGTTTTAGCATTTTACCATATCCAGCAGATTACTTTCTGTAGCACTTAAAAGACTTCTGTCCCTCCATAATAGACCCTCTTTTTAAGAAGATAACCCCAAATCAGATTTTAAGACTTAGTAATTTCTCTAGTGTGACAGTGCTCTTTCATTTCAAATCTAATTATGCTGTTTGGGGATACATGCAATAAGGTAATTGCAGTAGAGCTTTAGGCGTTGCAGATATCTTTTTTCAAATAATCTTCCAATTGCAACAGGCAGAAATACAGGCTCTGTGGAAAACTTCATGCTATATTTTAGTTGCTGGGAAGTTTGCATGTATCACTATAATTTTGGTATCTAAAAAAACCCCCAAACAAATACCAAAAAGAGAAAAGCTCAATAACAACAACAACAAAAACAACAACAACCCTCGATAACAATAATTTTTAATTTAACACATAAAAAGGGACACAAAGATAACCACTTATTCATACAAATGGTTGGTTTAACACAGATTGAACAAATGGATGCATAAATTGGCTATGATAAATGCTTGTGCTATATGTGGTCATTTATTTTGTATTCCATTATATAAATTGGTTGCAGAATTATAAGAAATGCTCTTTATTAATCTTACCTTCTCTGTGGCTGGAGAATTACTTCAAGAAATTATCTTCAGTGTGGAACTCAATTCCATTACTGTTGATGGGCAGAAGAGGCTGGGTAGCTTCCTAATCCTGCACAGACAGCTCGAATCCTCCTGCTTCTGCCTTTTGGCATCCTGCATCTCATCTTGCATTTCTATTCTGGCCTGGTGTACCACAGCATTTCTTTCTAGTGCTACTGCCTCTAGTTCAGGAACTTTTGAGCATGCAGATTCAAGAGAAAACAATCAGAAATTATAAAATTTGATAGTCCTTATTTTTACTGTATCTAAATTGTAAGACAAAAGAAATTTGGCTTCATGTCAGCAGTTTCACCGCATCTTGAGTGCGGCTAAATTTTCAGTTGTATTTTGCATCCCTATTTCACTATAAATTTCCCTGTGAAAATGTTTTACTAGAAGAAATCTGAAGGAGTGGAGTGCAGTGTGTTTAAAAGATAAAGTTCTCAAAACTTCCATTCCTATTTGCATTGGTTAGATAAGAACTAAGGTGAGATCAAAATGCTATTCTAAATTATTAGGATGTGTAAATTATGTGGCTGAAGATGTAATATCCCTGCTTCACAGACCCTGAAAGTATGCCAAGTTCACTGAATGCAATTCCATGGCTTGAAAAGCAATTAATCCTGACATGAATTAAAGAATTTCATACTCAAGCTTTGTGAGAAGATATTGTTCTGCGACTTTAGTTTCGTGAGACTGTTACAAATTCTCAATGTCCAATCCTCAATGCACATGCATAAAGCAAACGAGAGTCCTGGGGAGCTCCTCACACTTTTCTCTGAAGAGTTTGTTAGAACAAGTTCCATGGCCACTGTTCCAGGCCACTAGAAGGACTGCTTACCTGCTTTTTTCCTTCATAATAATATCTTGCTATTTTTCTGAGGCAAAGGACTACGAAAGCAAATTAATTTTGTGATTGCAAGAGGGGAGAGGAAGAAACAGCTAAGGGAGACCTATTTTCTAAGTGAAGAAAAATGTAACTGAAAACTCACACAGTCTTGGTACGGTTTTTAAAATGCTGCAATGGTTTCTGTTCAGCTGTGTAGCTCTGCAAGTGCAAGTGTTGTGCAATCTCTTTACAGCCCCGGTGTTGCCTAGAGCAAAGAGGTTCTGCTGCTACCTGCTTCCAGATGCCAGCCTAAGAGACACAGCAAAAACACACTCCAAGGCATCACTCACACCTGTGCTAAAATCATTAAAGCTCCAGCAGCAGAACATTGAGGTTCTGGACATTCTCTCTCTTAGGATCACCAGCTGTGTTGCCTCCCCAGTGAAAACAGCAGGACAAGTTTCAGTGCTGAAAGGATGCAAGAGCACCAGTGCTTGGTTGTTTTACAAAGCTGACAACCAGCTTGTTTGATGGAATCTTAAAATAAAATAACCTTTGATACAGAAATAATGTGGGAAAAGCAATTAAGCCCACACAATGTCTTAGAGCTGAGTAAAATGTCACTCTCATGGGATACAAAATCCCAATATATGATTATAAAATTCAACATTGTCTCAAAAGTCTCATACATTCTTTTGCTTATATGTGTTTTTATTTACACTAGAGTGTTTTCCTTTATGATATTGTTTTCTACCTGATCTTTTAGAAGTTGTCCATGCTGATTGGTAGATGATCTTTAAGGTCTCTTCCTATCTAAACCATTCTGTTTCTCTGATTTATATTATAGAAAGATAAGAGAAAGGGAAATTTTAGACACCTGATATTTTAGTAGACAGCTTTGTGTACACCCCTCTGACTCATTTTTTAACCTTTTCTTCATAACTGGAATTGTAAGTTCTAAATTAAATATATGCATGCTTTTGAAATTAACTTGCTTTTGTTCAGAAGGGTACTGCCACTTGGCTTCTGGCCTCTTGGCTTAAGGCAGGCTAGAAGGCTCCAAATACACTGGCTAATACTTTGTAGTGCCACTGCATCCTCACACTTCTTTTGCAGTGTGACAGTGCAGGAACTTCAGTGGCAAAGTAACTATGAGTATCTCCAAATACTCTCCAATATCAGCATATGTCTATTCCAGGTGTCTGCAATTATTATCCTGAAATACTGTATAAATTACCAGAATTACCTTATGGTTGCTTGTCCAGATGTACTGAATGCTATTTGTATTTTATGTAGTTGTAAAAGATAAATAAAGGCATATATGTCAGTAAATAGAGGTAACTGAGGAGATTCCAGTTGTTTCTTTTACAGAATCAAAGTAATGAGATATTTTTAGGAAACTTTGACCTATGAGGTAGAAGGGTCTGAAGTGGAAGTGGTGCAAATACACAGGGAGTACCTCTGGAAATATCAGGCCCTTTCTGTGCTCCCTTCATCCCTCCTGCTTCTCCCACAATCTCTTTTTTTTTGGTTACAAAAGTTTCCACTAGTGTCTTCCTTTGGACCATCTCTATTCTGCAGGACAACCAACATTGCCTCTCCATTATGCATGGCAGACTGGAAAAATTAACAGTAGGAATGATGTTAAAGAGGTGAAATTACAGGGGGAAAATAGATAATTTAATGTAACCTTTGCCATGATTAATCCTTCAACATTCACTACTTAAGAAAGGAATACCAGTAAAACAGCAATGCTGAATAACACCAAAGTCAGATTTGCAGAATAGCCTAAAGAACAAACAATGTTCATTCTAGGTAAGGTGAGTCTGAGAAACTTGTTAATTTGTTCAAATAAGGAGATGGCAAAATTGGTAGCTTTACTTAAGATTTATCCTTCAGTTTGTCTGCTCTTCATTCTGTTATTATAACTAACAACACTGCAAAAATCTTCATTACAGAAAGTGTATTTTATTTACATTAAAAAATACAGAATAAATTGCCTCATACCAATAAATTTCAGAGGGCACATCAAGAGAAAAATTAAATTCTGTAAAAATAAATTCAAAAGTCATGTCCAGGATTCCATGACATGGTTACCTTGAGATAAGCTGGTGTTTGAATTTAGAGCATATAACTTATTTTACAAATATCACCTGGACATGCATTTGCCATGTAGGAGGCAGAAGGTGGATTACAACACACAGGGGAAAAAAGGTCTACCAAATGAGCTTCCTGCCAGGCTCAAGCCAATGGTAATGACTGTCCAGACACTTTGGTCTGAATGGTTGCTGCACTGAGCTTTAAATTATTAGTTTTTAATATTCATGACACATTGAAGGGAGAAAATCAAAGTCCAGCAGCTGTCAGATCCCCAACACGTGCAGATGGATCCAGTGTGGTATTGAAGAAAGTTGCACAGTCATGTGTACAGCATCCATGGAGCTCATTCAGCACCTTCACCTTCAGTGAACTGCTATCACTCCAGCACAAGGCTTTGAAACGTGATATCAGTTCCAGCTCACATAATTAAAACCAGCAATTTTGAAAAGTGGCAGATGACAATAGGAGCTTAGAGGCAACCACTGAGAGATAAAAGCCTCTCTGGTTCCTGGCAGTGGTCTACTCAAGTCCACTTCCCTATATGGGAGACACAAATCAGAAATTTATATGGTCAGAAATGCAAAGCAAGAAATTGGAGCCATGCTTGACAATCGTGAGATTTGAGGAATGGTAAAATGTGCATCTCTGCTTAAACATACATATATGTATGTTGTGTATTTTTAATCAACTTATCACTGTTGCCTCACATTTCACCAGATATCTCTATTGTTTACCCAGCACATGCAATTTTGCCTTAATTTTATTTTGTCAGTTTATTCTTTTTCTTTAAAGGGTCCCCTTTTTTTTTGGTAGTCACAAGCTGGATTCAACTGGTCAACACATCTTCATCCCAAGCAGGCTTAAATCCACCATTGTATCTTCAGGCAGAGAAGGGTGGGTGTCTGCATGAGGAAGCTCTTTTCCCTCAAGGTAAATTAGCAAGAAGTGAGATGACCCCTATAATGGTTTATCATTAGACTACATCTTTTAAATGCAACATTTATCAAAATACTACAGCTGATTCTCTCTTTCTAATAAAGAAAACTCCAACATTCATTCTAACATTATTGTTCCCTTTTTCTTTTGAGGTTTCTAACTCAAAAAGGAAAAAGGACACTTCACCTATTGCCTGCTTTGCAAAGAATAAAATGACTGCAGCTGAGGCACTGCCACCACAGCTCTCTGTCCCCTCTTCACACAGGCAGCCCTCCTAATCTGGAGGCTGAGTGCTGGCACAGGTTACTCCAGCCCTCCTGAGCTGAAGAGTCCTACTGGAAAGAGGACATTCCTAATGAAAAATTATGTCCATTTCATGCTCTCCATGGCACAAGAAAATACATCTGGAAAACCAGTTTGTCTCTCCAGTCCTGCACTGTTATTCTCAGTATTTTATGGTTTGCATTTATAAAATGCATTTACAGACCTTGTTATGTACAAATAATAAATTCTCTGTTATGCACTATTTCTGCCATGAGGTAAGCAGGTACTGCTCTTAGGATTACTGGTATATCTGCCCAGTTTTCTAGAAAGAGGTTTTAGTTCATAGTAACTCCACTTTGTCAATATTACCCTGGAGACCAGACTTGCACTTTAAATGGAACGCTTTATCCTGTAGTGAAATGATATTTTACTCATACTGTGGCAATTTCAGGGATATTTGGTGAGCCATACTCCATGCTTTTAGTGGGTTCACATAAAAGGATAAGTCTGCTGTATAAACCTTTTCTGCATGCTTCTCAGAGCAGCTCAATATATTATATTCCTGAAGTGCTCATCAGAAAGTGAAAACACATTTCCAGGCTTTAAAGAAACTATACTTGTTCTTTTATAAACAATCAATTTTGTTGCAAGTTTTAAGGGAAATTCAGCTTTAACATCAGAGCAAAGAGGATTAAAATCAACTTTACAAAGGATTGCACCTGTGTTTCTATTTTCAGGGTGCATGTAATTTGTTAATCTTTCTATGATATCAAATCACAGAGGAAGGATTAAAAGACAGAGCAAAACTTTATGAAATACAAAACATGAGGATGACATAGGCTTATGTTGCAGACAATAGAACATGAGGGACAAAGGATGAAAATAAATCACAGGACTTCCAAAATTCTGTAATCTTCATGTTAGCATTGTTATAAAAAAATCTTCTGTGTCATTAGGAAAACTTTCTGGCTGGTAGTTTTTGATCAGCTCTTTTTAAACACACAGATTCTACTGGAAAGGAGCCATGTAAATATAATTTTTAGTCTCAGTCTAATATATGATTAAAATTTACTCAAATACCAGTCAAAAGCAAAAGCACGATACCTCTGAAGTTATATTCTTTTTCATCCACTGTTTTAAGCATTAGGTGTTTCCAATTTACTTGAGGTGTTTCCAAGTTATCTACCGCTGTGGTGCTTAAGTGCCAATATCTGATGTTTCCTTTTTCTGTAAATTGATTCTTTGTACCTAGTCAGATGTGTGAACCTTCCTACTGTGCATCTAAATACACTGAGAAATTGTGTGAGGACTCATGACTGTCACAAGCAGCAGAAGATGTCTCAATCACTCTCAAAATATGAGGAGTTAGGAAGCAAATTGGTGACTCCATTTTTGCCCTTCAGTCTCTACAGGAAGATTAGATGGGGTCTTCTGCTCAGTCTTGAAAAAGTCCACAGTGTTCAGATCCAATATGGAAAGGCATGCTCTGCTTAGCTTTAACCTTGTTTTAATTTCTCACCCCTTTTTCCTGTTCTGTCTTCTCCTTATAAAGGCATTTTTTATTGCATCTTGAAAAATTCCAGGTCTTGTGAGGATGTTGCCTATTTATGTTCACATTCGAAGGAGGGTGTTCTTTACTTTCATTACCTCTTTGAAATATTACCAGTATTGTGATAGTTTACTTACATAAAGCTAAGCAACAGTATGCAATCTTCTAGAAAATCACTTCTCCTCAGTGAGGGCAACGTTTTTAGATTAATATAAAATTACAGTCTCTGAGTAATAAACTCAAGGTTAATTCTGCTATCCACTATTATCATCTAAAGCATGGTGACAACTTATTTTCAGGACTGATAGGATTTTTTTTTTTGTTGTTTCTTTGTTTGCTACTGTATATAGAGTTATGTGATAAATGTGGCTGATTTATTTTACTGGGTGGACTTCAAACACCTGATTAATACAAAACATCTTTGTTGTCTACAGCTTTACTAAGAAATTATTTAGAATGACGAACAGCTAAAATAAGCTTTTTCTTGCTAAACTGTATCAGGGTTGAGACACTATAAGCAAGAATATTCTCAAAATAAAACCAGTGTTATAGTCACAATGAATATGTTTGACACAACAAGCAGTCTGAGGTTTTCAAAATATAAATTACATTTATATACAGAAACAAGTGCTTGTACTATTACTGCTACTTTTTTTTTCTGGAAAAAATAATTTTCCTGCACTGAAACTTTAGGAACCTGAGGGATACACCAGGCTTTCTCAGTGTAAATTCAACAGTGGGCCTCCATGCTGCAAGCTTACATCTCTATAGATTCAATAGCAAGAATTATTGTAGCTCATACTTGACACTTTTTTTTAGCAAGAGATGGGAGAAACAGGGCAGCAGGATACTCGACACTGATCTGAGGAGAGCCAACCATTGTTTAGTACAAATGGATCAGTTAGTGGGAGCAATAACTGACTGCACAAACAGGCTCATTTTTATGGGGTGTTTGACACGACACAACATCTTTTACTGAAATGGTTAAGAGTGATCAAAAGAAATAATCTTTGCTCACTAAGAAACTCTCAAAAATTTGAAAATTTTAAAACTGAGAATAAAATCAGAGATGTGGAAAGCTCTGTATTGTTCTATGAAAGCCACCCTTCAGTGGCTGGATGAAGCAGAAAGGAATGGATCAGACGTCACTTTGTCAGGCATAATAGCTCTCCATTTTTTTCCAGTCTGATCTGAGGTGTACTGGAAATTTTGCCTGAATACTCATAACTATGGCATATTGGAGAAAATAATTCAGTAGCTTTCAGAAAGTTTCAACCACTCAAGGTATTAAATATCCAGAGAGGGAACTAGAACAGAACGTGAAAGTTAAAAGAAAAAATGAAATAAGTTGCCAACAATGGCTTTTGTGATTCAGTTCTTCTTGCAAGGTAGGATGGTGGTTTATAACCAGCTGAACAGGTCAGCTCAGGTTTCTTCTCTTGCGTTGACACAGCAAGAATCCAAGTTTATGGATTAGGATTTTCCTGATGGATAAACAGGCAATTTTGAGCTTCAAAGGGTTACAGCTTTAAACCTACATGCATGACTGGGTGTGAAGCTGCTTACTAGAAAACATTCCATGGCTGTGGTAAGTGTCAGCAGTGACTCCAGTAAAAATGTGTGTGTGTTTCTGTACGTGCTTCCTTTTTTTTTAATTAAACCAAATAAAGAATTTTGCATCTGTTTTGTGATGTCAGATGTGCTTCTGGGTATGCAAATGTCTGCATATGAATGCACATCTCCATGGACATATATCCATGGGGTCTTCCAGGTTTGCATATTAACAGATCTGTAATTAAAATATTTTTCCTCAGAGAAGTTAAAAAACCAAAACCCAAAAAATTATGTCACACTTACTTAATTTACCCTCATTAATGTCTCTCCTCTCTGAAGCAAATAATTTGACAACATTGTTATCTTCTAATTTCTCTAAATATATAATTGATAGATTCAGTAACTGAAAAAAATTAAAGCATTTAGAATCAGATAGTATTTTAAACTGGATAGAATATATTCATGGGAAAACAGATAGACAGATATCTGACTTCTACATGGCTTCTACTTCTTCATTCTTAAGCTGATATTAATTCAAATTTTCCACCCTAACGAAATATTACCAGCCAGATGCCACGTAACTCTAAACAAGGGAATTGCTCATTTACATAGTAACATCAAAATGGAAAGAAAAAAGTAGTCAGTTTCATATGCAATACTCAATATCAACTTTGATTAAAATTGAATTTCGTTTAAATTATTTAAATAAGGTAGCTCTGCTTTGATCATGAGAGCTCATTTTCAGAGTAAAGACTTCATTCCAGTCTTGATGCCCTAATTAAATATGATGCCCTGAATTAGCATTCATCTACTTACTATATTTGTCACATCTTAACAAAAAATATATTACACCTCAAACCACCCTGACCTCTCACTGCTAGAGCTGGGAAGTGTCACAGGAGTTCCGAAAGAGAGTTCAACAGTTCACACTATTACAACTTATTTGTGCTTAAAGTCTGACATATTTGTGTGAAATGCATCAGCAATACCAGAACAGGGATCACAATGGTTAATTTTGAAACTTTAAGTGCAAGTGCACATGAACATCTAGAGCAGAGTGGAGTTTCAGGACTTTCTGTTCAGTATGCAATGCTGGCAGTCAGTTTGCCTGGACAACTACTGCAGGAGCTTAGCTGGAACTCGGCTGTTACGTTCCACTGAGGCTTGTGTCACTGAATTCTGAGTGGTTAACTGCCATCCTTTTTACTCCTTGGCGCTTAGGACTTACTGAGTAACACCTGGCCCCAGGAAAAATTCTCAGGCAAGGGACTCAGCAGATGAGCAAAAGATCACAGGAGCATACCAAGTAAGAGTACCAAGTGCCACAAAATTGGACTTAGTTCTGAAAATATCTGATTTTTAAATATTTGAAATAAAATAATTTTCATGTATTGCAGTAAATGCTCAACTGTAATAAAAAGATACATAAAAAATAAGGCAACTGCACTCTCCACAGAAACACAGATTATAAAACAACACGCCAAAACATTATTTATGCCTTTCTAGTGATTGATTTTTGAATTTGTTATACAGATACAGGCATGGAGACAAATAGGTTTTGTTCCCCTGAATAGTGAGTTCACATGACCGCCTTGGTAGGAGATGATGCGAAGTTCCCATTATCAGCACTTGTGCTGTGTCTGCTATTGGATAGACTGCCTTCCCCAATGGCTTCACTTAAGCAAGTCGTGAAAATGCAAACTGGCAATAGAAGACACGAAATTCAAATAATTTCAAATCTGGAAACAGAGAAAGGGGAATATTTTTCTTCCTAATGGCTCATGAAGAAGAAAGATGAGGAATATACTTATGTCTGATCTTGAACCACTTTCTCAGGTAATGGGTGTTTAATTTCATGAGCTAATGAAGAGAATTCTCTTCTCAGAGAAGCTCGAAGGGTGTTAAACACTTTTTCCCAACAGCGAGTGTGAAGAAAAAACTGTCATTCTGTGAAAAACTTGGGGCTTGTTTTCACTGAAAAATAAACACAGAAACAAAATGTCCAGCAGCTAATATCTAATCAATTCATTAAAAGAAAAAAATAAAAAGCATTCATTTGTATTTACTATACAGTTTCTTCATAAATATTGGATCATCAAGTTTTTACTTTTAATAACCACCACCATGAGATTTTTCTCCTGTTGAAAATAATTTTTAAAAGTTTTGAAAGTATTTGTGGGTTTTAGCTTTATGTGAAACAATCAGGATTAAATACTTTAAATACTATTCATCATATAAAGTACAGCTTTAATGTATCTGAAAAATAAAAACAAAAATGTAAAATTATTCTGCACATATTGACCCCAAGTGCATGAGAGTCCTAAGACTGAGCCATTATTTCCTTGAGTGTACATTCTGGCTGTACATTCCTGAACTTCAGAAGTCTTTGGGCTGTGAGACACTAAATTCTATTTAATCTCTCCTATAGACAGCAGAGCAGTGGTAGTGATGCCACAGGTAACAGCACGTCCATTCAGCTACCCTGGAAAAACACCAAGTAAGACACACACTTGATTTAGAACCAAGAAATGCAGAAAGCAGGACATTATCTTCTCTAAATTAACATCCAAGATCTGCCACAGCTCCAGTTCTACTCCTGAACAAAATTGGACAATACTGCACACCATGTGAATCTCGTCAGAATTTGGATTTGCAGAAGTGGAAGCAGAGAAGAATGGAACATTTCTGTTGTTATCTTTAAGAGGTAACTCTGGAAAAATCTAATAGTATCAAGCATTCCTGGCAGGAAATCCTTTACGTTATACAACCAGTATTGCAACCAAAATACAGATAATAATTTTGCAAAACAAATTGACAAGGTGACTACAATTTGTTGTCAGTTGTTTTAGCAATTACTCATCTTGTCTTATTAACATTATATATGAAAGCTACTGAAGCAGCAAGACTTTAAAAATGTATTAGCAAAAAAAGGAATTTTACTATGTTCTTATGAAAATGTAATAATTTAACGCCATAGGTTCATCCAGAAGAAATCTGGCAGGGGATATTGGAATTTTCCCAGCCTTGATACCATGCAGAGATTCATGAAATCTAACAGTGAAAAAAGACAGAGTACCTAATTAGAAGTCATTACAGTAGACATATTCTGTATGAGTTGCATGCCATCTTTGATGTTTGGGAGCCTGGATGTGCTCTACCGTGGCTATATTTATAGGTTTCAATTACTTCCCTGGTATTAACCCAGTAAGAGCACTACTTGATTTAAGAGATTTCTTACAGAATAGAACAGCTTTATCTTCAAAGTAAGATGCCAGAACCTGCCCATAAAAAACTTTGGGTTCAGCCAGTTCAGGCCATATTTCCTTTTCAACCAATGCTACCCTCTTCTGGAGTTTGTACCCTGAGAAAACACAGATCTGAGAAAGTCTACTTTTCAACAACTTTACATCACAGTCAGATTATCCTTTTGATGATTCTGATATCAGGTGCTATCACCACCAAGAAGAAATTAAGCCCTGTTTGTATAGTAATGATTTTGGGTTTGCACATTCAAGATGAATTTATGGTTTACATCTAAAGTAAGCTACTAATGTCTTCCAATGCAATTTCATTACATTTTGTCCCTTGGTTAAAATTGGACATCAAGAATATTGTGCTTTTCTGAGCTTTTTTCCCCCTTAGTACATAGAGAATGTCTTCTGACTTGTATTTTTTTTCTGTAGCCATTCTACAGAAGCTCTGAAACAGAGACATTTTCCTCCTTATTTGCTATAAAGTTGCAAGGTGAAACACTAAGCAAGTTCATGTATTTGGAACATCTAGAGATCTGAATATTTTGGCTACTGAGATTTGAAGGGAAGAAATAATTTGAATCATACGTTCATTTGTTAAGAGAATTAAAATACGTAAAAATTCATGGATGATTGGTAGAAACTACAGGACAATCTGTGAGAGTGATTGTCAAGAGGTTTAGAAAGAAGAAGCTACTAGCTAATCTGTTTGGTTTAAAGATAAAAGCTGTACAGAAATAATTTAATATCTCCAGATGGGTCCCATAATTTCTCCACGCAACACATTTTATTATGTTTCTATTTATATTCATATTTTATATTTATGTGTACTTCTCTGAGATGAAAGTAATGATCAGTCAAGATCAGTCAAGATCAAGGGGAGGGGCAAATTCAAAAAAGGTAAGTACAAGAATGCTATTGCATGTTTTCTTATTTCTTATATTGCATATATTTTCTTATTTTTCTTTACATATTGCATATGTAGTACATAAAATCCTAGAGCATTAGATGATGAATAGAACATTATTTAAATGTACCAGCTCTTCTTCACTGTTCCTGCCTAAAAATATATGTAGCTGTTAATCCTCTTATCAATCTTTCTGCATCAGTAACTATATGAAGAAGGAGAAAGTTGGGTTTTTTTTGTTGAAAGTTCTATTTTCTTTTCTATGGTCATGTTTATCTGTGAGAAAATGGAACAAAAATATGACTTTTTATAATTCAGTGTCCCAGCTTCTATATACTAGTGGTGAAAGTGACAAGCAATCTTCCTTGAGATTAAGGCATAAAATGCCAACTGGAGGTTTACAAGACTTCTCCATAAATTCAGTTTCCATTGGATGTTCAGTTTTTGACATCTTTTATGCTATCAGAATGAAAGTCAGTGGACAATAAAGGCAGAGACAGGAGTTCACAAGCAAACTTCTGAACAGCACTGAGAAGTGAATAGCATTAGTTAACTTCAGCTGAATATCTTATTCCTGTAATTTCAATGTGGCTCTAAGATAATTTCAAACCTGAATTTGGAATTAGCCTGTTTAAAGACCTTTACTTCCACTGAACACCAATGTGGATTTATTCGCCTTGTTCAGAGAGAAACCATAACATTTTATGTAACAGTATTTCTTTTTTTTCTGTGACAATTAACTGAATTAGTCAAATCTACTAAGGATGATGAAAAATGAAATCATAGCATCAAAGGCATATACCAACAGAAACGTATAGTTCTGCCCAGAGAGAGGGAGAGAATTAATGTAAAAATTGATGGCTGGATTATACCTGGTTTTATCACCAGTCAGTGTGGTCTCAGAGGAAAGCAGAAGATTCATCAGCTTCTTGTAAAAAGGATTGTTATAATTTCTATCAAAAGTCCTCTAGTGTTGCCTTGGCAATCAAGATGGAGCAGGATAGGATTATAAAGGGAACCATCCCTTCTTCCCAGGAACTAGAAGAGCTGCCCGGAGAGTGGAGAATGAAGCAGACTGTCCAGTAATGCTCTGCACATTGCATAGTGGACATTCTTACAGTACCAAAGGCTGCATACAAGAAAGATCGAGACAAACTCTCTGGCAGGACCTGCAATAAAAAGAAGTAATGGTTTTAAGTTACAAGTGGGTAGATTCAGACTAACTATAGGGAAGACACTTTTTTACAAAGAGGTGAAACACTAAAACAATATGTCCAGAGAGCTGGAAGATACCCAATTCCTAGAAGCATTCAAGGTCAGATAGGATGGGTACATGAAACAATCCAATCTTGTTGAAGCTGATGACCTTTAAAGGTGTCTTCAACCCAAACCACTCCACAGATACCTAATGAGATACAATATTTCTCTGAAATGGCTTGGTGCAGTGATGTGTCATATTGTCCTTTACTGTTAAAGATTGCTCAATCTATCTCTAAGTATGGGTGTTTGGGAGACAACATATTATTGCTTTATTTTATGCACTACTATCAGGAAAACATGGTCATATTTTAAAATATGTCTACATTTTGTATATGGAAAAATGTGAACTTTGTGAATGACAGCACACTAATGTAGTTAGTATGAACCTCCTAATGGAATTGCCAGTAAGCATCCATGCAAAGATGAGTTCTTCCTTGAGATACTAACTTGGATGTGTTTCAGATAATTTCTTTGAGGATGTGCTTATGCTAAAGCAGCTTGTAGTTTGGAGAGCCTCTTATCATTGAGCCCATAAGCAAACACAGCCTATTTCCAGATAAAATAGATGAGATTTCAAGGTGAGATTCCATTAATTCAAGGTTTTGTCAACCTTAAAAGCTTATTTTTCACACCATTCAGTTAGGAATGGTCAGAATTTATAATCCTTTCTATTCATGTCTTTCCTCTCTTCTCTCTCTTCTCATATATGAATAAATGGTTCATCAGATTAAATTAAACATGATTCAAATAAAGCTTTAAAAACTGAGTTAACATTTGGTCAACATACAGAAGGTTGATTATAGTTTGACATTGAAATTCTGCGGGGCAAGGTAAAGGCTCCCTAAATATATTCATGCAACACGTCTCTTTAGACTTGGTGGGGAGAAGGTTGTAGTGTAATAAGCATGGGGTGAGGCAGGAAAACTTCTGACACTGTAGCCTGGTGCAAAGAGTAGCAGAGACTCTCTTCTCTTGTTCTGGGGAAAATCTCACAGATTTACAACAAAATCTTGAGTAAATAGCAAGGACATTGTCCCCAGCAGTCCAATGCCAGGGGACTCCTCAAGCAAAGAGCAGAGGGTCAGGAATCTTTGTTCTCTTTTCCACTGAATCCCATGATTCATGTACTCCTTTCTGTTGAGTGCTTTGGCTTAATGGAAGTAATCCAGGCCTGAGACTGGATATTACAGAGACTCAGAGATTTGGAGGAAAATCCCTTCTTTACCCTCCTGCATGAAGATGACAGAGAGACAGGCTTCCTACCTGAAGGCTTGAGCTAATTATAGTAAAATCAGAAGAGCCCAGCTCCTACTCCAGCTGTGAAAGTGATGAGTACTGCTCCACTGGATGTCCACAGCCCCATGTGCAGTGTGTAACAGATTGTCCTGAATGCAGTCAGCAGACAAGGCACTGTTAGACACTTTGGTGTGCCCTTGTTCTTTTTCCTCAGAGAGATGGGGTCCCACCTAATCAGCAGATCATTTCTGAGCTTGAGCCCCAGGCCATCCTAAAGTAAATACAAACAATGGTTGATTTGAAGTATCTTGGGGTAGGACAGGGAGATTGTACAAAACCAAGAATTTCAATTGAGAATTTCATTAAATGATTGAATTGATATGGTGATTTGGAAGTTGATACTTATCAACAGTCATTAACATTACTCATTAATAGTGTGTTAAAAATAATAATAGGACCAGAGAGAATGACATAAAAAAGACATAAAAACTGGTGTTCAAGTCACCTGTAATTTGCCTTGGCACAATACTGAGAGGTTTAGTTTTCATTTTAAGTGACCTGAAACTTTGATAAAATATGTGAGTTATCCTACACAATACATATTTTACAACAGCAATATAATTTAAGTGTCATGAGATGACTATTCAGACCCCTTAAAGGATGGGAGAAATGCAGGTATAGCCCAATTTTTTCAGTACTGAACAGGAAAATTTACACTTGTTATTACTCTTCATTCTTGTAGCCTCAACAAGCAGTAACTACAAAATGTATAAACACCAGAATAAAAGTATATAAACATAAAATTGAAATAAAAATTAAACGTGCCAAAATTTAGGAGTCATACCATGTTACAAATAAAAATTCATCTAATGGTCAACACTTCTTTATAACTGTAATGATAAACACTTTGCACGGTGTTTATCTATATACCACGTAACAAGCAAGCAGAAGGATCATGTTTCCTGCCTACACTTGGAAATTTCTCTTTAAATTGTTGACATTCACCAGAACTGTATTGAATTTTCTTGATGTGCAGCACTCAGATGTTCCTTCTCTCTATCAGATAACTGTGCACTGGGATATTTGGATGTTTTCATGGCTCATCAGATCAAAGCAGCATATAGAAGTCACCAACAGGGCAAAATCATTACCTACAAAGTTTACACTAAACAGATGTTTTAATTTCTGTAGCCACCAGGCAAGTGTTGTTTGATCAGCTCCGATGTGGTGAACCTGGCTCCTGCCAACAAATTAAACCACTGTGGGACTCCCCAGTTTACAGGCTGTGATTAATCTTGAACTCTGATAAAAATCTGATAGTTTCCATGAGAGCAAGCTAAGCTTGTTCACCATTTGTATGAAGATTGAATATTTTTTATTGATTAAATGCAGAGGAAGTAGCTTTCTTGATCTGAGAGAGTTTACCTTAAAGAACAATGACTCTCACTCCCTGTGACTTCTCTACAACTGAACCAACTGCTCAGGGAGCTATTCCAATTTTTGCCTTTCAGTAGAAGGATTCTATGGAGGTTAAGGCAGGCTTCCTTACTTTCCTAGAGAAAACGACATCTTTGGTGAATTATCTGCCTGGAAATTCTGCAAGAGCAGTCATCAAAGTTGGCTATTGCTTATGCTTTGCTGTGTTATTCAGAAGATGGACACACTGAAGGATATGAGGCTTTATTTTTGTTCCTCTTCTACTGATCACTGAAGACTGGTAATAATTAGATGAATTAAGTTTGGGGGCATACAACTAGCTCTCATTCTATGCTAAGAATCAAAGAGTGGATTTGCTGTACTAAACAGAGTATAATTTTGAATTTAAATAGAGTTGTCCAGTAGTAGCTCCTCTAAGAAAATTCTGGTTCAACACATTAAAACTAACAGAATTATTCAAGTTTCTTTGAAGAGAATTAGATTTCATGTGGCAATAAAAGTCTGACTATTTTCCAGCGTGATGCATGTTATGATTTTAAATAAAACCAAAGTATTGATATCTAAACACCTAGAACTTACTGTTGTGTTGTTGGTGCTAATCCCTAGGAGATATTACCAGCTGCCAGGATTGTTTTCAGAAAGATGGATAAAAAATTGAAAAGGGAACAAAAAAGTGGCAGGGAACATGGACTGAAATTATCTTAGTGTTATCTCTGTCATTAAATGCAGTGGTGACTCAGTCTTTGTGAAATTATAAGTTTATAATCAACTCTTTGTAAAATTAGTTTATCTGAATTATATGATTCCTATCACAGAGAAAGTAGGTTTTGCTTATCACTAAATTTGTTGTCTGCCCAATACTCACACAGCAGAAAATTATTGGAAGAGTATCTCTGTATCCAAGCTTCTCAGTATGAAATTCTGCTTTGCCATGAGAAAAACTTTGAAATACACAGTTATCCAGATAAACTCCCTATTTCAATTCAAAATATATCAAAGAAGTGTATTTAGAAGAAATTAAGAGAGAGCATTTGGAGCATGACCTGGGACTATAAGAATTCTCCCTGTGGGGAAAAAAAAAAAAAAAAGATTTCTGTACTAGATGATTTTCAGCCGTTAAGTACATTTACATCTTAATAATAATCATCCGTGGATTAAAGAATTCCCCCTCAATATGAAGAACCAACACCAAAGCTTCATGGCATCAGGCTTCATTTGGGGAAAATGTAAAATTCTTTGTCGTGCTTTGGTGTGAATTGCGGTAAGATAGGGGACATTGTCAACATAATGGCATACAATATTTTATTTAAAAAAGAATAATAAAAAGGCCCTCCTTGTAGGGCTCTCAGGTTTGTGTTTTTCTTAGCAGTTTCTTAGGATATACAGAAGTAAGCTATTAGCAAGCACCTGCTACTTGCTTGGGTGTCCTGTCAAACTGCTTGTCTTGAGCCACTGTACGATTAGAAGTTAATAAGCATGATGAAATACATTGCTTATTTTAAACCTAATCCATTCATTAAATAAGCTGTGTTGAGGAAGAGAAGTGAGCTTGTGTGACATTACACCCTGCAAGAAAGATAAGAAACCTTAAGTAAGAAAAATTTAACAGAACTCACGTGATACTTGGAAAACACTAAGTAAAAGACTGTATTGTGCAAAAATCATGGTTTTGAGTAAGCTTTCTGCATTTAGCAATAACATTTTCTCCCTATGCTCCCCTATGATGCAATTGATGGCCCTAGAGTGGTAATTTTCTATCTAGTCAATTACACTACACTCCTTTTTTAGCTTTTCAATAGAAAGTGAAGATTTCTAATTGATTGAGGTACAAATCTGACCTCCTGCAAAAAGGAGTCACTTCCTTATTTGAAGTTATACTTCATTAAAGGGCAAGTCCTAGCAGGGCAACACTGAACCTATTAGTCCAGGGATACCCTTTCTAGCAGTGATCTGTAAACCTGGTTTTCATTCCAGACGTGGTATTTACTTTAACTGAAAAACTATTGTTCTTCATTTGCTTTCCATGATATTTTCACAAGATAACAAAATTAAAACAAGATAGCAAAATTCAATATGATTACCATAATTTACACATGTACTTCAGATTCTATCATTACATTTAATGTAGTTAGATACATCTTAACTTGGGAATAAACTAATTTTCTTATTTCCTTTAAAAGGATTGCTCTTCTGCCTTGCAGTGCCTGGTGTTTTATTTATACATTGTAAAGAATTTATGCTTCTAAACTACCAAGTTTTTAGTTTTCAGAGGCTTAGCTTCTTAGTTGTTACAGGCCTTGACCCTTGACTGATTAATTTTTCTTGGTTATTTCTCTCCTCTTTGCTGACTGTGATATTTTTAGGACTAGAGGCCATATCTTCACATCAAGCACTATGACAAAACATTCTGTGAAACTAGCTCTTAATTCAGACATGACTGATCATACATTTATCTTGCTTTTGGAACTTTCTTCAGTAGCATTAGGGATTTTAACAGTCAGAACAGCTTTACTGTCAGACTGCTGCTCTCAATTTTGATAGAGTGACAGCTCAATTCTGGTGCATTTGTGTATCTGAATGGAAAGGGTAAGCACAATTCTAACAGGATTGTTATACAAGCTGTGTGGTGAGGTGACACACTGCAGGGAGGGGATGTCACTCAGAGGAACCATCACAGGCTGAGAGGGGCCTGTGAACTTCACAAAGTTCCACAGGGCCAAGTGCAAGGTCCTGTGCAAGGATCAGTTTTGTCATGGTTTAGGTTTACAGCTGGATTTGATTTTAAAGTTTTTTTCCAACCTAAATGAGTCTGGGACTCTATGATTCTATTTCACTCTATTGCCTTAATGTCCAAACTGCATTTGTACAGTTGCTATGCCTGAGTTTTTGTATTTTTTTCCCTTTCACTTTCATATTTTTTCTGATCAATTTGGAAAGTTACTTCTTCAGCTCTTCCTTAACCACTAGTTCTAAAATCTCTTTAGGGTTTGGAAGAGGTACTGTGGGGCTGAGTGTTCACAGTAAGATTCTGTATTCAGTTTCCAAGTCATTTATATTCTATATATATTAGTTTTCTGCAATGCTTGAAAAGCTTCAGGTCAATCTGTCTGTGTGTTTTGGCAATGTATACCAGTTGATTATTTCACTAAACTCTTCATTAGAGCATGGTTTTTAACTTTTCAAAGTGGTACTAATATTCAAAAAAGAGTGTCAAAATACTGCCAGAGTCTGCAGTAACCATTACCCATTTTCAATAATAATATCACACTCTCACTTCAAAGTTGTTTTTTTCTTGTCCAGACCTTTTGCTATTTTCTTAGTTCACCATGAGAAAACTAGAAATGTTTTGTTTCTAATTTGCATCTTAAATTCACATATTTAAATATTCACATATTTAGAGGCAGGAAACTGGCAGAGTCCATAGGCTATTACTTGGGCTTGAACTGGGGTTTTTGTTAAGATTTCAGAATCTGACAGAAGATAACTTGTCTGACTCCTTGTTCAGTGATAAAAAAAAAAAAAAAATTGAGTCAAAACAACTATGATGTTCCTTTTTGGTCTCTCTACTATACAGAATAATTTTTGGTCATTAATGAGATCTCCTTTCCACCTAAGACAGCTGTTCACAGCTTAGATAGTCTTTCAGGGGATGGGTACTTGTTCAGAGCCTTGCATTTTTGTCACTTTATATTTTTCATCCCCTTTTTGCAGTTCTACAAAAGAAAGCAACAACTGAGTTGAAGCAGCAACATCCATTGAGCACACGCATGAGCCAGGAGGAAGTTCAGTCACAAGCAACACTGCATGCTCTATGATATTCTCCTGATATGGAGAATCAGGAGCTACACCAGCACAGGAAGGCAGCTGAGCCACAACCTCCAGCTTAACCATAGCTTACCTGCAAGCACACCAAATTCACTCTCAAGCTTGAGGTGTGAGTATCTGTTAAAATCCTTTCATGCTGCTCCATCCAGGCACCTGTGTCAGAACCAGGATACAACCAGCTACCACTGAGGAGAAATAAATAGTTTCTTAATGTGCCTCTCAGGCGACTCCAGCTCCAGTGCTGCTCGTTCTGCTTCACTCCGCGAATTCGGACTCACTAACTTCAGAGGAGCAGTGTTTTGTGCTATACTGGAGCACGATGGCTTTGCTGCTGTTAATCACTGACCCTAAGCAGCACACAGGATTGAGTTCTTTTCTCTACCTGAGACCAAAACGCTGCGAATTTAAGCTGAGTTGCTCGTTTCTTCACAGAGACCGAAAGGAAGGGGCATGCCCGTCGAGTCTGAGGTATGCCAGCTTCTGCGCCTCTCTCAGTACAGGAGAGACATGGAACCACTGTTCCTCCTGGGATGGCGTAGGAGAGAAGCTGTTTTTGCCCACTTCAGCCCATGTCAATGACAGAATACATGGATGACCTTAAGTCAGTGGCTAAAATATTTTTTTTGACACTACTATAAAGGATAATAAACGAGAAGCACTTATGCAATCAGGTCACTACCCTTAGGTGGGAGGTGGCTGACCTTGCTTCCCAGATTGAAGATACAAGTGTTACCTAGTTCATCTGAAAAGGAGTAGAAATGCTCACACCACCTCTAATTAACCCACTTGGAGATTTACATTTACAAAACAAGAATTCTTTGCCTTGAAATGTCAAGAAGGAGAAGATCAGTCTTGGGACACACACACATCCCTTATTGCTACAGTAATCTGTGTAACATTCTGTCAAATGCACTTTTACTCTACTTCTGAGTGTTCTCTAATGTTGGGGTGTTGAATGTCACAGTTTAATTTGGAAAGATGAGACCAGGCAAACATGCTGTGGACATTTTATGAAAACGTTTGTATTGCAATATTTCAGTCAAAATAATATTTGAATCACAGTGTAGCATCAGCATTTTCTCTTTTCGTCTTCTCTGATCTTAAAACACCACAAAGTTTTCTCCTAAATCCTTCCCTCCTGTGGTAAGAAGAAGATGCTAGTAACCAAAGTAATATTTTTCCTATTTTACCCTTGCTCAAATTTGATATACGTCTCTTTTACCTTTCTATGTGATGAGTTCCCAGGTGTGAAGAGGGCATGACCAGTGAATTAAAGCTGAATTAAGCAGACATTGCCCACACAATGCATCACAGTGAAAGAGCAAAAATTTGGAAAGAACATTTGTTTCAGCTTCTACTCCCATAACTTGTCATAGGGATAGTGTCTTGAAATTCTTACTATTTCTACCTCCTAGAACATAAGGGTATTTGGATGAAAAGTTTACACCAGAAATACATAAGAACTGTAATTGCAACAGGGTGAAGCCAAGCATAGAAACTTTTGCAGTCATATTTTTCCAGTGGAGAAGTAACAGTGATGGCAAACTCCAGTGACAGCTAGTGGAGTCTGTGGCACATGTTAATTAATAAAATTATGATGAGTAAGCAACTAAAAGATTAATATATAACTTTGTGCTGCTGTTTAAATGCTAGGGTGGTAGTGTCTGCTGACAAGAGAATATACACTCTGGGCTGACTTAAGCAATTACTGCAGTCTCATATTCTGTGGCTGCGCTTGCTGCAAGTGTGACAATCACAGCTTCAGAGATGGAACACAAATTGGGGTCCCCAGGGTCTGCAAGAGGCCACGGAGCACATTGAGTAAAAGAGAAGTGTCTGACAGCACAGCAGAACCATTAGGAGTTACACTAGGTTTTTCTCAGCAGGACTCAGTCTCACACAGGAGAGTTTTCATACTTGAAGCTTTTAATGAGCGTTTTATCCTGAGCAGGCTCTGGCTAAGTGATCATTATGGCTTTAGATTGCAATAATAATAACAAAAAAAAAGTATTTTGTCAGGTTCATACACTTTCTTCCTTTCTGTCAAATCATTAAAACTGAATATATGCAAAGTGGGGGAAAATAATAGACATAATGGATTCATAACGTCTGCCTACTGGACCTTTCACCAACTTTGCAGCTTAAACACATAGAAAAAGTCCTATGAAATGCATCTGAAAAATGCCATGGAGCCCTCAGAAATTTTTAGAAATGCATTTTGCAGAATGCATAGTCAATGTCTAATGCTCTTTCCCTTAATTACAGGGTATGTTAGTCATTTTCACGCGAAAATAGCCATACACAGAAAACAAGAAATTAATTCTGAAACTCTTTCGTAGGCCGTTTTAAACCAGTCTTACAGTTGGCCAATCACTTTGCACTAACTGATGTATGTGCAATTTCTAGCTCAAATCATGTGATAGAATACAACAAACTCAGCTTAATACTGCTTAATTAAGAATGTTAAATTACTGGCATGCTTTCTTCAGCTGGTGTGGTTATTTGAATAGAGTGGAGGAATTACCTTACTGTGGTGCTTAAATAGCCAATAACGTACAGTTAGTGAACTCCTAAAATTGCATGAGTAGCCTTTTCATATTTGTCTTTTGGCCAAATTGTCAGAGATTTATTTTCAAGAACAGACTGCATGCCATATTAGTGGATTTTTAGATTTTACTTCATAACAAAGCCTTTTCACTAATACATAAATAGCTAATTCCCTAATGAGTTCTATAATATAGAATATATAGGATAATAGCTAGTTAGATAGTTTCCCTGACAGACCCAAATGAGGTGTTAATAGCCAGGAGATTATTTCTTCTAGCCTTAAACAAAACAAAGGGCAAACCCAGCAGCAGGATTAACACATGGCCCAAGCAAAAATGGAGCTGCATGATTTAAAAAGGGATTACCATTAAGAAGAAGGAGATAATGAAATCCAAAGGGTATCCCTACCTGGATAAAGAGATATTAAAAGTGATAGTCAGACATATTGTGAAACTTCAGTCTATCACTGTTCTAATTATTTTTTCATACCTAGAGATAACTGAGGATCTCTGAGCTGAGGCAAAATTGGAAAGAACAAACCTTACACCTTTTTTATTTCAACCATCAAATAGCAGGACTAGAGCAGGTCTCAGAGATAACACAGTTTCAAAAGGGTACTCAGGTTACCTTTAGTCACCTGTCTCAGCCTCCGTACTTTGACTGCTGAGCCACTAATAACTCAGCCGAGCGTCTGGAGAGAGTTTGCACCACGTCTCTTTAGGATGAAGCACCACTTTGTGTTAAAACACTATCCTGTTAACAGCAGTGCTTCAGGAACATCTGCACAAGCATCTCAGATGTCTGACCCTGCAGGTGGAGAGAACAGGTGGAGGCAATATTTTCAGAGTTCTACCAAGTTATATTGTTCTTGCCTTACAGTTAGAGCCATGAGTGAGATGGTTTTCTACCTTTCTGAAACTGTAATGTGGCACTGTTCATTGTGCATATGTGAATAAAATATATGTTTATTATGAAAAAACCCATTAAATTCTTATGATGACAATTTACATCTATTTATTTATATTACTAACTTCTACTTCATTAAAAATTGAAGATTCTTATTACTGAACTACTCAGATACATACTTATATAAATGATTACAGGGGACACATCTATTTGTTGATAAAATATTAATCGTAGCTGGCATATCACATAAAAACAAAATTGATAGAACTTCATAATATAGATTAAACAGGAGATTAAATCCCTCCTTACAATAAGATATAATTTACTTGTTGGTTTATTTCTAAAAAAGGTAATTCCAAAGGGTTTGCTGATGTTAAGATTATCAGAGTCAAACACAGAAGATGCATTGGTTAGACATCCTTGGTGGTAGTCAGCTATTAATCAAAATTACCAGTGTTTGTCTCAAAAGAAAAAGTAGCAATATTTGTATTTCTACAAAGCTATAAAGGCTTCTCCACACTTAATGTAGGGGAATTAGCAAGTATTTCTTCTGGCTTTTTCAAATCTCCCACTTCATTTGATTATCTCCCTTCATACCTGGAGGACATTTCCTGCTGTTAAAATTAGAAAGTGCAGTGTTCTGAGGAGCCAAGGCCTTGCAATTGCATCTTGAAGGATTGTATGTTTGCTTATTACGTGAAATACAATTTAATTATAAGCAATGCTTTTTGCACTTCAGTTAATGGATTTTATGAGTTCTGTATGACCTTTCTGGGTTTTGTCTGACTTTTGTAGCTTCTACAGGTCATTGCTGTACATCAGAGGAAAAAATGGTTAAGAACACTACACTGTTTCAGCTGATCTGTGTTTACTTTCTGATCACATATGAGAAAAGAAGGGCAATTTTTTCCCTGAGATCCCTCTGACCTTTGCGCCGTCTAGGTAGACTGACACAGATCCTGCAAAATAGAACATGGGTCACACAAGTAGCATGAGCAGACTGGGCTGGGTGGCTGTGATGACAAAACGATGAACAACATTAACCATGGGCTCTGATGCCAATTACTTTAATTCCATGGATCTGCTTAATGAGATTTTTCATGCATAAAATTAATTTTTGCCCTATTCTGCCAGGTTCCAGCACTAAAGTACTTACAATTTTGTCGGATTTTACTTATATTTGTATAAAGGGGATCAGAACCTTAAAGAACACCTTCATGGATGAGGATGGGAGGCACAAAAGAGCTAAGACTCAACTGCTGAGTCCACTTTCAGTTAAGTTTAGAAATCATGCATGAGATACCACTAAAATAAGTAAGTGGAAATCCATCCAGCCAAAAAAGTCATTTTTCCAGGATAAGGGTTTTGAATGTGATCCAGTCAGCCTCAGCAACACGAAAACAAAACAGTTAACAACCAGCATCATTCATTCATTGTGCTCAAAAACTACCTTCCTCATTCTCTGAAGCTGAGACTATTGACCTCAATATGGCAATGGTAGGTGGCTGTACTGGCTGGTTAACACATTTACTCACAAAACTTTTCCCTTTTCAGTCTGAAAGAGAACTAAATGGAACCATTGCTGCTGCAAGCAACTTTCTGTAAAGTGTACCATTCCCCACACCGTAGCTGGCCAGCTCTTTCCTATTTTCTGCCCAAAGGAAACTTTAACTATGGGCCATGACTTTTTCATACAAACCATAAATACTGAAAGAATAGAGGGGCAAGATAGAGGGGCTCATCAACAGTAGTGAAGGTTTTTGAGTCCTGTTAATTGACATATGGTCAGAAAAACAATTTCCCTCTCAATCAAAAAATGCATGAAGCATTATACCTCCACTGAGGTATAAGAAGGCAAACATACAGGTCTCATAATACTGAGTGGCCTACAGTTCAAGAGCCTCCTTGAGTTACCAAATCCAATGGTACTGGGCAGATTACACACCAGAACAGCCTCAGCAGAGCACAGAGCAGCAAAACGATGCTATGACTCCTAACATATATCCTTAATATGGCAAACACATCCATGCTGCCTTGGTCATGCAATCAGTCATAAGAACGAACACAGCCTTCAGCCTGTTTTGTGAAACTAAATTGTTACTGTGACACATAGAGGGAAACACACAGCAACACATGAACAACAGGTGCTCAGGCATAGAAGAAGAAAAGAACTCAAGTTTATTGAAGCCTCAGCTATTTATCATTTTCAGAACATTGACCAGCGATTGGGCAATGAGGTATCCACCTCTCCAATCCCACTCATCAAATGAGAAGTTCTTCACATCATATCTTTAACAAAGGAATGCAAACTATTTTGTAAATCTTAAAATTTCGTGAGAACACTGACTCCATTCTACAGAAACAAATCAGAAGGCTTATTTTCAGGGACAACAGTAAACGACTACAGGGCATGAAATCCAGCTGAGTCTTCAGACCTTTCCCATGCTTCCTATGCCTTTGGCTGGGGACAATCCATCACATTTTCTGTGGCACCTTATATTTATTAGTTTGTCTTCTTGCCCTCCTGTTTTTAAAAATAATTGGTAGGAAAAAACCTCTGAACACATCTGATATTCTTCCAGACTAGGGTGCCAAAGTACTTTGATCTAATAAAATAATCTTTATTTATTTCAGGTGAAGGAAAAACACCCACTTTGGATGAAATCCATGTCATAACTAGATAGTTTATTTTAGGATTTTATGTGCTTATCTTTGTAGTTAGATCTGAAACAGTAGAAATGAACATTCTCACAAAAATCCTATTTCTGTGCAAGTATGTTCAACAGCCAATACCCAGGAAACAGGATTACTTGATAAACAGATTCATATGGAATGGTGATTAGGTTCTTGAAGGATCCTAAGGGAATACCTGCTCATCTTTAGAGTTACATTGTCTCATGGTGCGAGCCAATTCAACTTGTGTTGTGTTCAATCATGATGGAAGGATTTAATATCTGCATAAATTAAATGCTGCTTTTAAACACAACACAAAGAGTTTAGCACTTTACTGACCACCAAAATGTAGAAAACACCCCCCACGTTCCCCCCCCCAAATGTTTATTGGACAAAGTCTTGTGGCTCTAATGGAGACAAATTTATAAGGAAACATGAAAAAATAAAGTTGGAATTGTGTTTCTCATGAGAGAGAAATCCTACCCTGAAGCACTGCTTCAGCTGCATAAAACCTTCCACAGGACTGCCAGGTAATAAGAATTAATCTGCTGTTCATTCAGAGTGAAACATGATCAACTGAAGAATAGAATTGTCTGGCCCAGTGTGTATGAAGTGTTCCACACCACAGTACAACGCAAAATATATGCTTAGAACTTTTTCAGCTATTTCACCTCAAACAACAAGAAAGATTTTCACCAACAGAGCTCTGATTTGTATGAAACCACTGCTCAGAATTGTTTAACCAAACCCATCTCTCAATGGCAGATACACCATCAAATGCACTGCCTTCTGTGATATGACTTCAGGACCTCAAGGAGGCTGATGTGATTTGCAGATAGGATAAAGGAGAACCATGGAAACAGATAACATCACAATAACAATGTTTTCAGCCCTGCATTGAGGAATTTTCTTTCTCTGTATGCGTGATTCTAACGCTGATTGATAAAGTTTCCTTAAATAAGATCATCAACAGAAATGTGAGGGGTTTGAATGTTATTGTGAATATTTTACAAATACAGTGATATTTATTTAACATATACAGCTAGAGATGCAGGCCAGACATAGGTTATAAATACATTTTTAAAAAGTGATTTGGAGATAAGACACAATTATATCATCTTCTAACAGTAAAATGGATAAGCTAGAATGACATGACCTCCTGGAGAGCCATTCTCGTTTGAAAGATACATCAAGATTTTCCTTGACTACTGCACTGCATTTGTTTCCCTATTGTTCAACTTCAAGAAAGTCTCTTTTGTGGGCATACGCTTTCATTCTCATTGGAGTTCTCATTTACAGCAGGGATTATGAAACTAGAAGCAATGTTACAGTTTTCCACAACATGCAGATATGGAAGCACACTTACAAGAATAGTGAATATCTTCTCTAATCGGTATTAACAATGCCTGTGGCAGCAGTTTGTATACATCTTTATTTTATTGACATTTTACACCCCAAAACTGAAACAATCCAGTGCAGAAATCACAGCCCTAACTACATCAGAGCCCAAGAACTTCATCCAGACATGAAACTTGATGAAATCTCATTTTATTTGGCTGAGGCACAAATCACACTCAGAATCACTTTCTTGATTGATCGAGATACATGGAAATATACTCTGCATGTAAAATTGTTATTATAAGATAGTAAACATCTTGGCAAACCTCTGGGAATATCTTTCAGGCACAAGGCCAGCTTGCGTAACCTTCAGCCCTCACTTGCATGCAGGGCTGTGTTCTAACTATTAGATCTGTAGAGAAGACTGGAAATTTCTTTCTGAAATTTCAATATAATTGTTAATGGAGTGATCCACACTATTGGAGAGTTCATGCTAGTCAGCTTCAAAGCCAGCTGAACTGCAGAAAGAGATGAAGAAGTGATTCTGAGGCATTTTTCTCTGTTTGTGTATGTGAACATATAGAGAAGATACTGAACAGAATCCCAGAATCAGATTTAAAGAAAATCAGGGGCAAAGCAGCCAATGACATGAACCCACATTAATATAAGTTTTGGTAGTTACACATATAGAGAGGTATGTTCCTAAGCCACAAAAATCTGCACTTTTAATAATCTTTTCTAACTAAAGAATTAAATACTAAAAAGTTATTCTAAATTTGAGGTGCTTTCAAATTTGAGATTCTATATATGTAAATTAAATACTGATAGACCTTATCTCCCATGTGCAGAAAAAAACTTAGTTCAGTAGTAACTATTTCTATCTGCATGATGTTTATCTACAGTAGAGATATTACAGTCTAGTGATGATATCATGCATCAGGAAATCAGGACTCTGAAGTCAATGACAAGGTGGGAAAACAGCTTTGCCTGACACCCACAGTCAATGATTAAATTTCCTGAATTACGTCTACCAAAGAGGTTTTAAATTCTCTCACAGTTATCTAAACAGTGTTACAGCTTATCTGTAGCAGGCTTTTACAAAGCAGTAAGCAAAAGAGATGACTGTGCACACTTTCTTCAGTCTCTAATACTGCAGGTGGCAAGCAAGAAACTGAAGTGCAGACATCAAAGACCATCCTGAGGTGAACCAGAAGGCAAGCTGGTGGGCTGGATCTGTGGAGCTGAGGTCTGGAGGAATCGCAGCTAATGAAGAACTTTTCCAGCTGCAAAGATTTTGCTGGAATAACTGAATTAAACTTTTCTAGGGCGAAGCTGGGCTATACAGAGGAGACAATGGAGAATCTTACCTCCAGAAATACTAGCTATTGGATTTTACCCTAACAAAAATATCAGTTACATACTACAGTTATTATAAAAGAGAAAATAAGTATTTAAGGTCACTTAAAGGTCACTTGGGATACAAGATGTTGGAAAGAAATTTGAATACTCAAGGCCCTGGCTTTTATAACACACCATGTCTTGGTGGACTAGATGCATGAATCTGAAATACATTCCTGAGCAATTAAATAATTATTTTTTCCCCATGAAATTGCATTTTTACATTTACCTCCTAACAGGTATGTATGCATAAACTTATAGAAAAAAATCTAAGAGTTTTAATTATATGTAGAATAAACAGACTATATTTTTAACTTACCTTGTATGCATAAGAATGTGGCACTTCAGTCATGGCTTCCATGCACATATAATCAAAATATCATGTCTCCCTAGCCAGACACAGAGCAGTTTATTTCAACTTGTGCATGATGTATTGCTACTGTCCCATTTTCCACATATTTAGGAACGCTACCAATAAAAATGCTGTATTTTTCATATTGAAAGACTGTACTAGTACAGGAATGTGAGATGTTAGAATGCATGTATGAACAATTAAGAAATTGCTCTAATACCTAAATCTTCATTATGTTGCTGAAGGGGGCATGGCAGCAATAATGTGACAGAGAGAGATGATTAATAATAACAATAATTAATAATTACCTTTTGAAATAAGCCTAAATATTCAATATGTGAAGACAGGGAGTAAAGATGAAGAAGGATTTAAGCATTTTTCTAAGAAACTTCATCATATATTACACCAAAATGTGTAACTTCTGCTACCAGAAAATTCAATGCCCTTGTTATTACACCGGTTCTTTCACTTGCTGGCTGCATCTTATAAAGAAATCAAGAGACAGGAATCCATTTTTTATCATCAAATGTGTGTCTCCGATCAGATCTTGCTTTCTCACCTCAAGCAAGAAGGCTGACAGGGTCAGAGGATGATATGCATGGGTATAGTGTGAACAGAGTCAATATTCCAGGAAGTAGAAGAGATAGGAGAAAGCTGCATCCGTCATAAATCTAAGAAAATAAATGAATCTAAAAATAAGCATATTGTATTTCTCCTGAATTATCACAGAAATTGCCACTAAATTACAATTCACAGGTAGAGAATAAATTATGACTACATTCAGTTTTTAAGCATTATAAATTATAAGTAATGCTCTGACTCTACTAGTAGTACAGTAGTACTGCAGATGCATACTGAGAGGTGCGTGGGCAGACTCTGGTCTGTAGAGATGTCCATCACTACTGCTAGGGAGTCATTGTTACAGCAAATCAAGCAAAACATGTTTCTGTTCAAAAAACCTGAAAACCTAAACCATGTGAACTACATTATATTCATTTTCCTCATCTCCTCTAGTTTGTCTCACCTACAGTCTGAAGATAAACAAAAACTAAAATATGTGAACTTATAGATAGAAATGTTGGAGATGAGAAGCAACAAACTTAGAGCTTATACTGAAAAAAAAAAAGAGAAAGGGGAGGAAGCCCAACAGAAATACATAGCAGTCAGGAATTCTAATATAATTCTGAAATTTGGAAAATGAAAACACACATACAAAGGGAACATATTTTTCTAAAAAGCCCCAGCCCAAAATCATGGCATTCATAATGTTTCGTTTCAACTTAGCATTTGGATTTATGCAGCTAAAGCTGTAAACATACTGAAGCAAAAGAGAAAAAGTATCATCACCTTAATTACTCATATTATGCACACCTTGCTGCCTGACTGAACAGAGATGATTTTCAAGAAACTGCAAGGGAAGGTTTAAATAAAAGTACGAAGTTGTTAAAAAAACAAAAAATCTTTCATTTGCTTTTATGCAGAGAGTGCATACTTTATAAAAAACCCCAAACAACCAAGAGATAAGAACAAGGTGATCTGAAAAAGATTGTCAAAAGCTATATTTTTAAAAACAGTCTTTTATTTTCTGCATTCTGCACTATAAGAGGGAGCAGGCACTTGAAGCCAATGGCCAAGCTCTCATTCCCTCATTGACAGCAGAATATGACTGACAAAGTGAAGTGCAAGAACATTTGATGAGAATGGAAGGGCTGCCTTTAAACATGTAATTTGAGTGCTGCAGTGGCTATGGGTCATGTTTACAACAGGGGAGAAGTGGAGGTTTTCTGAGCATGTCAAATCCTGTAGAAGAAAACAAACCTGGTTACAGCAGTCATGAATTTCAGTACAAGGTCTTGGGAGTCCAGTTCATAGCAACCATCAGGATATTACATTATGTGTTGATATTGCTGGAGAACAAAGATTAATCATCCTCCTCTTATGAATTTGTACACTGGATCCACCCTGCCCCTCCAAAGGGGGTGCTAAATATCAGAGACTTTCTGATCTTTTTCCTTCCTACTGGTTGGTAAGTTTAAAAAGCTTATTTTGCTCAAACTTCCACATGCTAGTTTTGTGAAAGTTTATTTTTTTAGCAGGAGCATGGCCTTCCCAAATGAAATCACAGAAACTCTCCTCCACCCCAGCATTTTCTTGCCCTCTGCTGAATATTCCCTATACAGTTAGTTTTCTGTGGCTTGCTTTTTCATGAGGCAAAAGTCCAACAACCAAAAGTTAGCAGTTTCATCATGAGTCTGTGTTCAAGAAACATTATGATTGAATACAAGAGAAAACCAGAAAGGATGCTATCTACCTCACAAAATTTTAGCCTTTTTCAAATATCTAACTAAACAGTCCATCTAATGTAGTCATAATGAAAAGCAACACTCAGTACAGTTTTGTATTAGTTTCAATTTTTACAAACCGTATTTGCTGGCCAGAAATTACGAAGTACCCTGAAGAGAGGCTGTGGAAATTTAAAAGCACAATCAGATTCCAGGAAATGGTCTCTGCTTAATAGTGAAACATACTGATGCATTCATTCGATACATTTTGCAGGGAATTACAGGTTCTAAAATTTGCCTCTGGTAAGTGCTGCCCAGGTGAATGTAAATGGCAATACGTTTTTTTTTAGGATCAGTTCCTCCAGATGGGAATGGATTATCTGAGGCACCAAACTGAAACTCACATACTTGCATACCAACACGGGATGAATTTGAATATAGCATTGGAGTTTTTGTCTCTGTATAAAAGAATAAAATTTCATTTCTTCCCTGGGGAAATACAGAAAAAGATTTCTGGGCTGAATTTCTCTTTCCTTATACATATCAGTCCACCAGATTGCTTAAAGAAAGAAAACAGAGAGAGCAGAGTGAGCTGCTGGGATTATCATCCTACATATAGTTCAGACATCTCCTACTTAGTTTTCTTATTTAAATAACACTTACCCATAGCCAATTTCCAAGGTTTCTCTCCTAGATTTTACACTCTTAATTTCTTCCCCTCACAGAATGCTTTCTTACCTTCTAAATAGCATGATTCATTATGTCCAGGCTTGATCTTCCAGCAATGTCTCTGAAAAATTCCAGGTCCCGGTAGCCAGAGGCCAAGAAGAGAAACCTTGCTGTCCATCCTTTCTGAAAAATATGACAGAAAACAATATAAGAAATTTAAAAGTGTCTGAAAGATGGTCATCCTTCAGACACCCATACATGGAAAATATCATCATAACAAACCATAGTTTATAAACCTTATAAAAGTTTAACTTTTCATACGCTTCATTGAATGTAGTGGCTTTCCCTAAAAATGGTGATTACCTTAATTTTTGCCAAAGCATACCTCATGTTGGCACCATTGCCCTCACTATAAAAATTGCACAGGACTTCTCAATTGATACAAAAAACTACCTCCATATCCAAAGTTATTTTTGTATTCCAACATTTCTATTTTTCCTAGGGTAAAATAAACGGCTTGCACAAAAAAATCAGCTTTGTCATGCACTCATGGCTACAACTCAGGGTCATAACCAACCCTGCAGACAGATGCTTGACTTTCACTGCAGTGACTTAGTTTTGAGTCTCTGTTTCAGAAGAAACCATCAATCCCATGCTGAAGTGGCATGAGCAATTGCAGACAGCAACAGAGCTTTCCATATCTCATCCTTTGCTACATCAAACATGGACCAATATTTGAGTGAAATGCATCTACAAAGATTTGGATAATTGGCCCTACAGTTGAAATCTGTCTTTATAGAACTTACTTGCAACAGAGGTGCTAACCTTGGGGGAAAACCCCACCACTTGACTAGTTAGGCAGGCCACAGAGCCTGAAAAAAAAAAAAAAAAAAAAGATAGAAATGCAGATGACCAGAAGGGTTTTTAGATTTGAGATCTATGTGACAAATAGCTGATGAAAGAGAGCATTAGCTAGATACTAGCAATGAAATTTTCTGTTGGTTTTGAGAATATGTAGCATTCTGCTAACAGGTGCAGCATTAAGGGCTGCTGCAGAACTTTTAGTGTGTTCTTCATCATTGTCATCAGAGCCCTGCAAAGGTTCACACCCTTGAAAACCTCAGGAGTAGTTACACATATCTCTGCTTATAAAAAATCAGCCCAGATGTTTCAATTACACCCAGCTACAAAGCACTTCAAAATGCTTTCTTATTTTTAATGGACTAGAGGATTTTGGGAAGCTTGCAGCAATTTCTGAAGTTCTAACCATATATTTTCAAACATAGTACCTATCACTGTGAGTAGCAAAAGACAAGAATGAAGTGTGTGGTATACCAAAATATATTTCAAATTTTTGCCTGACCTTGTGTGAATTTTATAACAGACAAACATTTCCTACATCCATTTTTCTAACAACTATGAAGAGCCAAGGATTATGACAAAAGCAATGGTTAATCTCTGATGAGTTCAGGCTACTGAAAACTCATAATATCTTCTTTTCAGCATGAGAGAAATTTACACCACACATAACAGCTGCAGTAAGGTACTTGTAGCTGGTGTTTCTTTTGTGCCTGTCTTTTTTTACGGCTTTGATCACAGAAACAAAATTTAAAAATGTACTAGAGGTTTTGGACAGCAGCGGTTTAAAACAACAATTAAATGAGCTGGCATATTTATGAGACATTCAGTGCTATCTTGTTGAATATGAGTTAACATTAGCATTCATACATACACGAAACCTACAGAGGATAACATTAGACTTTCAAATAATGTAGTGATTTTTATATCTAATGTCAAGTTTGAATGGGAATTTCTTTTAACTGTCTCAGTTTCATTAATAATGTACGTTTCAATCTAACTGGGGTTTTTGTTAGAACAGGACTATATTGTTTATATAAAAATAATTTATTTGAAACCTCCATATCTGAAATCTCAATGACTGTACTTAGCATGGTATAAATGTTCTCAGTTATTTAAAAATATTTGCTTGCAGTTATTTAATGCCCCTTTGATATAAGGAAATCAGATATGTTGCATGTAAACTGTGCTTATAGCATCAAAACCTCTTTTTTAAAACACAGGAGAGCCTTCATTCACTGTCCACAGAAATGAAAAAGTACATGAAAGACTGACTTTTGCAAACTTTGCTTAATAATGGAATGACTATTAAATTAATCCAAAGGGAAAACAGAAAATCCAGGCTGTAATATACAAGTTAGTTTTATATAGTCAATAATGAATTCAATAATTTCAACTGCATCTTCCGATGTTCTGACGGAATCCTTCATCCCTATGTACTTTATGTTCTGGAAGTTCCTAAGAGGAGGGCCGGTAACATTGCCAGATTTTTTCATGTTTTACTTCATACCACAAATGAGTTCGTGCTGGTTTTTGCTGGGGTAGAGTTGCTCCTCTTCATGGTGGATGGTGGTGTTTCTATCACTCTGCAAGTTTCTTCCTGAGCTTACTAAGAGTAGTAGCAGTGCACTTGCATGAGTGCAAGCACTAAAGGCATATTCTTAGAATGCAATGGAGCCTCACATAGATCTTTGTAATGCACTGTGCAAAACAGGGCATAAGTCCTAAATTAATCCTATTTAGGCCAGCTTGGGATGTTAGCATCACTGCTCAAGGCTGCCAGATCATGAGGCCACCAGCTTATTTCACAAGTGTTTGACTTGTGGTGGCAGTGATTCTGAGTTTCCTGCTCATTAAAACTAAATTAAAAATCTGCAGAAGTTTGGGTTTGCAATTACAATTGTTGTTGTAGCATGTTTCATCATGTGTGGAAGTGGGGCTCAACCAGGTGTGGAGCCCAGTTATCAGTGTGTTTGAGCAGATTTAGGAGCAGTCTGAAAAATCAATCAGCAAAGCAAATACCTTTGGTATTTCTGCACATTGAAAATGAGGCCTGAAAAACTGTAGGTCAGAAACATGTGAGTGCAATTAAATATTGCAGAAAAGAACATGCAGTGTCATAAACTGAAGGCTTGCTGCTCTTGTCTCTGCATTCATAATGCCATTACTATAGCAATTCTGAAACTTTGCCAAGAGTTATCTCCAATGTAATACAAATCTGCAAATTGACTCAAGTTAGATTTTAAGTAAAGATCAGGAGAAAACTAGATCTTTTGTCTTAAGGATCAGGCTTTACTCCACAAGCTGTCATGTCAGATCTCCATGGTTAATATGAACTCTCCATAGGAATGTGAATTTAAATTTTTTAAATTTATTTTTGTCTAAGCCTCTAAAACCAGCAACAGTGAGGGAAATAGGTATCATCAGATAAAAATGGTAAAAATAGACATCTTTCTTTCACAAAAGAAGCATGAACACAATGAATATGATAGCATTTATTTGACCTGATATTCCATTGAAAATTTCCACCATGATTTATACAGCCATTAGCTTCAGATTCATGCACCAGACTCAGATATGCCTGCACACTTTTAAAATACCTGCCTGCATCGAGACCACAACAGCAATAGCAAAAAAAGGACTTCTGGCTACGGATCTGAATGAGGATTACATTGTAAAGATTTATATTCCAATCCTTACCATGGATTTTGTTTCAAAACTCACTTAATATGCATGGACCCAACCGAGTAGAGGAGGCGAGTCGAAGGAACATAGATCCAGCAGCCAAGATGAGTACTGGCACGGAGGGGACCCAGGACAGCAGATGAGCTGTGCTGGCTATGCAGCCACCAACTGTGTTTATTTTCCACTGGGGTGGATGCTCAAAGAAGCTCTGATGGATCTGCATCTAACCTCAAACGTGCAGGGAATCTAAGGCCATATCTTCAATGACACAGATGTGTGCCTACCATACCACTAGACTCAACAGAAGTTTGTTCTCAAAACACAATTGTGGGACATTACACCACATGAGAAAAACTTTAACATACTGACCGAGTACAGACTTTGTCTTCTAGGCATCTATCTCAGCATAAAAAATGGTACTTAAAAGCCTTTTTGCATTTATCAGTATTCTCTATTTATATACACAGATTTTAATGAAAGGTAATAAAGTTAAAATAAACTGAAGTTTCTACAGTTCTTGGTCCCTATTATTAAAACAAATCGAAGGAACTTTTTATAACAGAAGTAAACAAGAACTGAAATTAATTCATATGATGCCTTCTCACTAAGAAATGCCAGGTTTTTGTATACCTACACTTGCTATGATTTTAAAATGTAGCAATAAAATTTTACTTTTTAAAATAAACCTTTTCAGTATTGCAACACTATAGCAGTTATAATGTAAATCAACATAGCATTACATTACTGATAATAAAATTTTGTCCATTACTTTTAATGTCATGTGTAGGAAGAATAACAAACTGCATGACACAGAAAAAAAAAAGAGATTTAAAAAATGCAAATCTAGGCAATCCCAAATTGTTACTAATGGCAGCTCTAATTTTATCCACTGGCATAAATATATTATCATAAAAAGTTGCCATGTGATACAAGGCAGGATGACACTGTGGCATTGCACTGACACAGCCCAGCACACTCATGCTGACACACACCTGCTTAAAGATGACATTTGCCAGACAAATGCAAATCTTCCCTCCACCACGATGCTTCAAAATAACCCTCTCTCCTGTTTCTCCCACTCCTCTATAAATGCATACCAACCCATATGACCTGGGAAAATGAAAAGCTCTCCTCAAATACCTGCTCAGATAACGTTGCCCTCAATGCAAAAGTGTGTCCAAACACAGTAAGGCACTTCAAGAGCAAGAAAGAAACTTCATGCTCCAGCTCTGTGAGGTGTAAAATACACAGGCAGCTCAAAGAGCTAGTACATCATTTAGGCAGACTCCCTACTCTTCCTCGGACAGAAACATGGCAGGAATACACCCTCTGAATCCCTATGCCTGCATGACAGGGAAGGTTTAGATTGCATACTAGGAAAAATTTCTTCACTAAAATGGTTGTCAAGAACTGGAACTGGCTGTCCAGGGACATGGCTGAGTCACTGTCCCTGGGGGTATTTAAAAGACCCATAGATGTGGTGCTTAGGGACATGGTTCAGTAATGGATTTGGAAGTGCTGTGTTAAAACCTGTACTCAATGGTCTTAAGAGTCTTTTCCAACCAATGATTCAATGATTCTATGAAGATTGCAGGCAGCTGCCTTTCCTAGCATAATTCAATGAGTAATTACTCCTACACCTTTCGAAGAAGAAGAAGAAAGGTGAGTTTATGTGGTGCAACATCTGGTCCTAAATTTTTAAATCAGTTGGAAAAAAAGTACTTAAGAAGTCAGAAAATACTTCCATGAGGTCTGGTCATCATATTATTCATATCACTGGAACTCCTCTCAGAGTAAGATTCAAGGCCAAATAGACAGTGGTAGAACAGTAATTTCACTCATTGTGCAAGAATCTTCAAAATAACAACAACAGCAGCAGCAACAACAACTATGGTTTAGTAATTAAATACCTTGTACTATCTGTTTATGAGAAAGTATAAGCACCCTAATTTTGAAAACATTCCCTCAGTACCCATTTGTCAATTAAAACCTGTGGACAACCTAAAGCTATTGCTCATGCAGACTTCTCTGTTTTCATTTAAGTATAGATAAAGTAAGTTACCATATGAATCTTTGAAATATCAAAGACAAAGTGAAATTTGATTTAAATCCCCTGCCAGTACATCCAGAGATAATTATAATGGCATCAGTGTTAAATGCTGTAACACGACCATTTTAATAAATTTTTCACAAAGGCCAGAGAACTGAGAAGCAGACTGGGTGTAGAACAACTCTTTCCAACATAAGAAATAATTGAAAGACTGAATATTAAAATTAAATATTATCCAGATGAAGAAAATTTAAAAGTTACCCAAATAAAACTGATTACATATATTAAAAACATGGAATGGAATTGTCAGCTATTGAAATAAAATATCACAAAAAATGTATAAACCAAAAGCTTCATTAATTCTACTAATAGTGAAGAATGTATGTACAGTACTAGTGAAATCCTAACACATTAATACCCTAAAGGAGAGTAATTTCAAATGTTTCTATTTCAGATCTCCAGATTAGAGTAATTTTATAAAGACTTTCCCCACTGAAGTGTTCAGTGAATTGTCTCTATAGTTTTTAATAAAAAAGAAACTCTTTTGATAACAGAAAAAATATGATGATTTTGAGGTTACACTTCTAACATGAAAGATGAAGATCACAGCAAGACTGTCTGGGATACTATTTGCTGTTTCACCTCTGTCTGTTCTGTACACTCCAGTCCAGTTCTATTGTCCTTTCAGATGATTTAGGGATTACAGATACACTATTTGATGCTTTTCTTCAAGTGTCTATTACCTGAAACATTCTGGGAACTCCCAGAATATCCCTGAAACACCATGCTAAGCTTTTGTTTAGGAACAGCCTTTCTTCTTAAGAACTGAGACATGACTTTCTATTCAAGGAAGTGCACAGTGCTGTGAATGAGCCTCTGAGGAACCAGAAGCCATGGTCTGAAGCAGCATGCTTTCCACTGCTGTTGTCTTTCTTCGTACTCTGCAAATTTCTCAGTTGTGGATGTGTGTGTTTTTTTCAATAGAGCCCATGGAACCTGCAGTAATTGAAGTACTCCTAAACACTACAGTTATTCATTGCCTAGGAGCATTGAAAGACACAGGGTTTTGGCACTGGCAACTATACCACCATCAACTAAATAATGTCAAATACAACTGATGTCCCTAAAAGCAAGAAATTTAACATATCAGGAGAGGAAGCAAATATAAAATAAATAATATTTTTGCTCAGCAGAAAAGATACGGCAGTTCCTGTTACTTTCATTTTTCCCATATTTGACATTTTTGTGTTTTCTCTTCCTTCTTTCCACCTGAGAAATATAAGCAACTCTTCTAGTGTACAAAGAGAACAAACAAATTTCCCAAGACTTGTGGCAAAGCCTTGCTATTTTTTATCCTGCAAAATTTTATTTGTGGCTTATAGAGGGACATAAGAATCTGAGCAGAATGAGACATTTTATCTTGACAGGGAAAAAATAAACCCTCAGGACCTCCTGATATTAAAACAAGCAGTAGCAATTCAAATGAATTTAATCATGTCTCCAATTTTGTTTTCTTCCTACTACAAAATTAAAGAAATTGCTATCATATCCTTAAAAATAATATACGAAGAAATTTAAGCTCAGTTTAAGTTTAAGAGATATGCAATGGAGAAGTGATAACCAATCCTCAGCATCTTTTGGCTCTCATCTTTATTCTCCAATAGAGAAAAGATGCTCTTTGTAATGAGTTTTTTCCCTCCTACCAGCCCTCAGTGGTATCCAGGGAAAACAGTAAATTAAAGATTGTTCCTGTGAATTACTGAGTATTTCCAACCTGGCAGAGGCAAAAGAGATTTATACCATGAAACTATGGCTCTTTGCTTTACTGTATATATTGTCTGACACAATAAGATATGTCTCTCAAGCTTTCTCTCTCTATTATATAGCCTATAAAGGTCAGAAGAGCTAAACCCAAACATAATGGCATGGAGAAATGTCTCTATAGCTGGATGATTGCTAGCTGACTATAATAGCATCACTTTAATAACACAAAATAAAATTACTCAGGCCATACAGCCAACATACTATGTTTCAACATGAAGCAAAGAAATAAGCCTCAAATTAGATTCTATTTACTCTGTGAGAACTCTAGTTTGATTTTGGATGAGAGAAAGACATCAAAGTCAGCATTTGTTTATCTCCTTCATTTTAAATTTAGAAGGAAAATTTTTGGCTCCAATGTAATTCCAGGTGCAAAATCTTCTCTGACAAACCTAGTGTTAAATCCTGATATGGATTATATAATTGTGCTAGACCACATGGCACAAGGAGAGTAATTAAACTATGAGATTATGCAGGCCTTAGTACATAGTAATTATGCACTACCTCAAAATCCATTTTGACAAGGACTTTTGTCTTTCTATGAAGTTTGAGAGACTTCCTTTTCTTTTTTAGCAGCATAAAGCTAGGATAATGTTGCTAATATCAGAAGAAACCACACAAATTGATACGTGCCAGGAAGGTGCCTTGGGACTGGCTTCCCCCATGCTGAATGTCAGTGTCAGCCACAGAATGGCCTGGACTGGAAGGGACCTAAAGATTCAGTTCCAACAGCCCTGCAGGGACTGCTTTCACTAGACCAGGTTGCTCAGAGATCCATCCAGCCTGGCACTGAACACTTCCACAGTGTTCAATGGGGCAGCCAGAGCTTCTCTGGGCAACCTGTGCCAGGGCCTTGCCACGGTCGCAGTAAAGAAATTCTTCCTAGTATCTAATCTAAACCTACTGTTTTTTAATTTGAAGCCTTTCCATTATCCTGTCTCTATATCCTTTTGTAAAAAATCCCTCTATTTTGTGAGCGCCTTTCAGGTACTGGAGGGCCACAATTAGGTCACCCCTAATCCTTCTCTTCTCCAGGCTGAGCAATCCCCATTCCCTGAGCCTTTCCCAGAGCAGAGGAGCTCCATCCCCCTGCTCACCTTGGTGCCTCCTCTGCACTCTCCCACAGCTCCGTGTGCTCCCCGTGCTGGGAGCCCAGGGCTGGAGGCAGCTCTGCAGGTGGGGTCTCAGCAGAGGGGCAGAGGGGCAGAGTGCCCTCCCTGCCCTGCTGCCCACGGGCTCTGGCTGCAGCCCAGCACACCCTTGGCTTTCTGGGCTGGCAGTGCCCATGGCTGGCTCATGGCCAGCTCTCAGCCCAGCACCCCCAGGTCCCTCTGGGCAGGGCTGCTCTCCATCTGTCCAGCCCAGCCTGGGCTGGCCCCCAGGTGCAGCACCAGCCCTTGGCCTTGCTAAACCTCCTGAGATTCCCAGGGGCCGCTGCTCCAGCTTGTCTGGGTCCCTCTGGATGGCATTCTGTCCCTCAGGAGTGTCAGCTGCACCACCCAGCTTGGTGTCATCTGCAGATGTGCATACTTTGTGAAACTGTACATGAGTATGTTGGAATGACAATGTGCACTTTCCTCAGATGTCTGAGGATACCAGAGTTATATGTCAGCTTTATCCTAGGGCATAACACAGGCACAGATTTTCTGTTTCAAGAACCTGAAATCTGTTAGCTGACATCTACTACAAAGTGCATAAATGATGCTGAAGCTATTGGAGATATCTTAGCTAATCTCAGATGTGCTAATTAAAACAGAAGAGGCACATAAAATATTTCAAAAGAATTTGGTGTGCTGGGCACAAAACAGTATTAATAGGGTTGCAGTCCTTCTGGTGTCCAAGCAGCACACACAGCACAGCTCTCCATGCAACGTAAACTCTGAAGGGTAGCTGTGTTGGAGAACGGGGTGAGGTGGGGGAGCAGGGAGGGAAATGTTATTAAAATCTTCTATTTTTTCTCCTAGAAACATTTTTCAATATCAACACTAAAACAGGGTGTGGGGTGTTAAACTCACAAAGATGTTTTAAGGGCACACAAAAGAACCTTTTCTTCTTTTGTTGCTTGCTACTGCTCCCAGCCTACATGCACACTTGATTTAATGGTACTGTAAAGGTTGAATAATTACATGCTTCACAAATAACCCATTAAACTATGGTTCTGGGGGAGAAATAGCATAAAACACACAATCCCTTTTAGAAGAAATTTTTAACCCCTACAGTAAAACAAGTATAAAATGGAGAAAAAGATAGATTTTGTGTCCTAAAAATGAATGCACCCTTTTAAGTACTTAGGTAGGGAACTGCATCACAAAATCAACTGAAATTATAGCATCTACCCTGCTTTCACTGAATGTCTTTAAGAACAATGTACTCAAGTACCCAAAGAAGAAATAACAATAACACGCTGTATTGAGGATGTCACAAGAGAACACAGAAAGCCCTCCAGACACAATGAGATGATTGTACACAACTTTGAATTTACCTCCTCAATTGAGTAGCAGTGTTCTGTTTTGGTTTGATTTTTTTGGTTTTTTTTTTTGTTGTTGTTGGCTAGTTCATTGGTGGGTTTTATTTTATTTTATTTTTTTATGGTTTTTGTGATATACTTACATGTCAAATAACAGAAGCCCAACTTTGAACAAGCAAATAGAGAAAAATACATGCACACAAAAATTAGTCACAGTTACTGTCCATACCTTGACTTACCACCCATCTTACTGTGAGACCAATGGCAGGAACAATTTTCCTATACCATTTATAATTGTACAGTAACTCTGACTAAACATCTTTTTTTAGAATACTGCACAGACACCACTGCTTCTTTCTGCTTGCATACAGATGTCTGAGTTTATTTCAGCAGAAAATCAGATTCACAGACATCAGAACCAGAAAGAACCCTGGACTGTACTTTTAGACTGATTTTCCACATTACACGTGTATATGCAGCATGGCCAAAAATTATCTGTGTGAGAGGTTAGTTATTTCCATCACCTAGAAAGATTTAAGGAAGTTACTATTTTGCAGAAAGGCATTACTACTTAATGTGTCAAAGCAAATATAAAATTAAATTTTTAGGGAAAAATACTGCTAACATGGGAGTAAAATTGCTGTCTTTCAGAAAACTCAGTCCACAGCTTTGTAAAATAATTTAATTGGAAGGGCACAAAGATAATAATCAAATAAAGCCTCTTTCATGTTTAATTTCTATTATCTTGTATAGATTTGTCTCTCTAAGGAAAGCATTGGTTTTCCACACATAGAATTATCTTACAGCATAAACATATATTCAATGCTTACATGAATACATATTCCCCAAATATACATTACCCACAGGTATTTTCAACTGACAACCTCCAAAATTTCTCTGATTCTTATACCTCTGCAAGGGTTCTAAGTAACTTTATCAAAGGCAGCTTTATTTGCAGATTCCAAAAACTTTCAAGATTTTTTTTTTGCCTTTGTCTTCAGAATTGCTCAGACTGAGACAGGTCTTCAAAATCTTTCTATAGGCCAGTTTCCTGCAAGATTAGCCTCCCATTTTCTTGCAACACTTAAGCAATGAATATTGCTCTGCACAATGTGTTCAAGCAACATAAATCACAAAAGCAAGGCACTAATATCTCCTGGATGAGCAAAGATTAGTCTGTTGCATGGTATAGCCTAGTCTGTTCATGCTTAGAAAAAAACCTGTTCAAATAAATAAATCATTTACCCAAAAATATTTACCTTTTTTATGGAAGAAATGACAAAATTTTACATCTTTATCTATTTAAACCTCAGAGTTTTTTTCTACTAAAATCCTGAACTAATGAGCATATTTAGTATGAAAGAAGAATTATTTTTTGTTGTAAGTGTTGTCATGGTGAGTAGACATGAATTAACTACAAAATAAAGACATTCACATTCATTGGCATATTTGAGTCATAAATAAAGTGGACTGTGGGAGGTGGGGACATGGTATATATATTTTGATCTGCAGCTGGATTGCTCAGTTAAAGTTAATATTAAAAGAAATCTTATGAGAGTAGCAATAATTGAAAATACAATGAATGGGAATCCCTGACTGTAGCACTTACATTGTCCAGCTGAAATTTTAATATGCCATGTTTTTGTTCCCAGTAGAAACCCTACTTATGGTTCAAACATTTTGAGCAACCAAGGCCTGAAGGTTCACTTCTCTAGTATTGATTCAACTGTACTAATTGTGCTTATGGCAATGTTGCCCACATCAGTTTGGGGGCTCCTTTTTCTTTCATTCGGGATGCTCGAAAATGTCTCCTGGTGTTGCAGTTTGACATACCTTTACTGAAGCTGAGTTACTCTTTTTTCTTCTCAAATGGACTACTGCTGAGCAAACAGCTCTTTTTCTCTCTTGGTTGCTTTCATGTGGGATAGGAAAGAGGTCATACTAGATGACAGATTTAGTTTTATCTTCTGCTGAGTGACAACATCAGATTTATAAGGAAATTTTTTCCCTTCAAGAGTGATAAACTCAAAGCAGGCATGCACTGGGTAATGCAACTTGAGTTGTCATGCATTTTGTTGAATATTTTGTGAATATCTTCCCCTGTCTTCAGTGTAGCTGGGGAAGTTGAACAAAGGGGTAATTTTCTATAATTACAAGTTTCTTTACAGGGGAAAAAGGCAGGAATAGTGCCACACACAAATTTGTAAATACATCCACACATTCTGTCACCAGGAAGTCTCCTCTAAACATGCTTCTTTTTTGTATTTGAATTCTGTTTCAAATTCTGTTTCTGCTCTTTGTCCATTCATTTAATCTTTCTACTTATGATTTAATTAATAAGAATTTGTGGGTCTGTGCATTTCTGGAGATCTGAACAGCTGTTGAAATATTTCAAAACACACCATTCAGCAGAGGGACAGCTTTCACAAAATAAAATATTAATGACAAGAAAAGAAGAAAAATACCTGCAAGTTAAAACAGAAACCAAAATAAAGTGCAAACATTTGAGCAGATGAGACACATCCTATACAGATTATGAGCGCTAAACTTAAGTAGTAATTATAGATTCTCCTAGGAAGACGAGGTGGCATGGTGTAATAATGGCTAGACAATTGGTTCCAAAGCATCAGCAACATCTCAGATCCACTTTAAGAAGCTGTACAAGCAAGGACAATCCTTCAACATGATGCTGTATTAATATTATTACTTTATGTCAGGTTAATAGCATAATTATATGTTGTCAGAATACTTATCCTGTCTGCAGTTGACCACATAATGGAGTTATATACATTAATATACATTTTCAACAGGTTTTCTATAGGATTCTCCCCATATAGATGATTAGATATAGATATAGATATAGATATAGATATAGATATAGATATAGATATAGATATGTGTGTGTGTATATATATGTATGTATGTATGTATATAACTCTGTGTGTGTGTGTGTGTGTGTGTATGTGTGTGTGTATACATATATATATAAAATGCTGTTTGTTCTCAAAGTTATCCTGGAGATCTCCTGAAGAGTGTTTGTGAATTTAAAGACCTATATTGTGTTTGTCTTGATTTATTACATAATTTATATCATCTGTGGAGTAGCATTCTACCCAAAGTTCATATAAAAACATCATAATCTTACCCTTAAGGGCAAATGTATTTGAATATATTTGAAGAGGCTTCAGAAAAGAAGTCAAGCATTTTAGTAAAATTCAAAGCAAGCCATGAACAATTTTCAATTTGTATACCATTGGTAACCACTTTTAATTTTATAACCCACACATCCATCCCTTGTTTCAGAGCTGCAGATGCTCCTTATTTAGCTCAAAACATTTTGTATGACATTTTCTAGATGATATGCCAAACAGAGTATCAGGGCCTACTAAAGGTACTCATAAAAACATATTTCCCCCTGAGACTGAAAGCAGCAAATTGCATTCCATAGAAAGTGAAAATATCTCCAAGGTCAAAAGGGACTTCTTGCACTCATACACTTCAGGCAGACTGAAATTAAGAAAGTTGGAGGCTAAGCAGAAAAGGGAATGACACAATGCCTGTTACAGAGACCACAAAAATTATAAAATACTTCAGAATTTACTTTACCCAAGCAAGAGCAATGGACCTGGGAGTGCTTGAAGACAAAATCAATAAGCTTTGGCATTAGTTCTAAGCAAGCACTGATTCAATATAGAAGAATCTATTTCATTATAAATTAAAGTAGAGAGTTCTTGCTCTTATGTAAAGGATCATTCATGAAAAAGCCTTAATTGTCCAAGTATTCTTTAAAGGAGGAAAGGTCTGTTATTACCCCTGCACACATGGAAAAATAAACCATGTGGAGATAAAATTTGGCATTTTCAGAAGCTAAGGTTAACTGTGGGTTCTTAGAGAGTTCAGCAAAATTCCTGCACCTCCTGCTCTGTATATTTTCACTTGCTCTGCCTTTACTACAGGGTTTACTGACTGTGGTCTGAAAAATCATCCCACTGGTCTAGCAATTTTTTAAATCCATCCATTTAAATTTGGTCTCAGTGCAGAAAAATGGTCCAACTGCTTCCATAGTCCTTGGCAGGCTGGACATGGTTCCTGATTCCATTGATATCTTGCCTCGGTATTTCACCCAAGACATTTAGGAGGAGACAGCAGTATGGCTGTGCCACAGCATTATGCCCTAGCTCTGATTTGAAACTGAATTTCACTATGAGTTCCCAAAATGCTGTATTAATTGAGACTGGATACCAGCCCCATGAATTTATAGGGGAAAAAAAGAGAGGAAGATCATAGTCAAAAGTCACTGTAATATAATCATCTCAGTCATGGAGCTCCCCAGAAAGAAGGAAATGCTTTTTAGCAGGTCAGGAAACACTGACGAAACAGGCAGTGGCCACCATGGTGACACATTCAGCTTTTGAATGTCACTTTCATTACAACAGATTTTCATGTGTAAGAGAAATAATTAGTGACACAATTGACTGCTGTTCACTGTTTCCCACATTCTCCTCCAAACCAGGTACATTTTCTGTAGATTGCAGAGGTATACTCATCACATGGTCTTACATCAACCATATCAGACATTCTTTCTTGCTTAGGAAAGGAGGCAAAACTTATTAAAGAAAAAAAATTTGAAGACAGACAAGGACGCAGGAAACTGGAAGACTCCAATTTCTTCAGACAATTTATTGCAAACAGTTGCCTTTGAAGATATCTTAAAAAGCCCAAATGACAAACAAGCACAAAATCTAAGTTTGGTACTACACCCAGCCCTTGTAACAGAGATGACGTAAGTCCAGTGGTGATTTCTGTGCCTCCTAAGGTTTATGCTATCACAACACCACAAAATATGTGGAACACTTCTGTAGAAGAGACTATTAGACTTGGCACATGAGAACACCAAGCATTACCATTGCTCCTATAAGACTCTAGGATGTTTTTGAACATTTTAGATTTTGTTATAATAAACAACGCCATAGAGATGTCCTCACAGCTTCATGAAATAGTGAGATCAAGACCTTCTTTGGTGACTGAAACTATAATGATATCAATTTTCTAAACTGAGCAGAAAAAGATCCAAATAAGTAACATCAATGACTTCATATTATTAACTTTATGTACAGATAAATTTTCCAAATTCTCATAACTGACATGTGATTGCTAAAGAAGGGTTCATGTGGTCAATGCAAATCTTTGAGTTCTGGAAAACTGCTTTAATCTGCTTGCCAGATTTAGGCAGATTCATTCATACAAACAGCTTTGCCAGAAGTTATTTTTTTCTTCTATTTCAAAACTAGCCTCAGCTCCTGCTGAAATATGACAGTTTCTTCCTGCTTCTCTTATTCCAACCTGCCACTGCTCAACTTTCTTTTAATTTCTTTTTTTTTTTTATAATTTCTTTCATCACATGCTCATTCCAAATTTACCTTCCATCTGAAATCATGATCTCCAATGACATTTTCATACACTTTTGCTTTAAAATCTGTGGGTTTTTGAACCCCCAGAAATGCATTATATAGGTAACGCTTGCATGAACAGGTAACACTTAGACAGGTAACACTTATGAGAGTTCTGTGTAACTGGCATTCTTGGAGGGTAACTCAAGCTGTTACAGGAAATTATGCAAAAGGTTGATATTTTCTGTATTTGAAGAAAAGTTCTGGCAAGGAAAAAAATTATTAAAAATATTTTCCTTTTGGAAACACCTTAAAGTTTTAAATTAGAATTTTCAAACTGAAAGAACTTTTCAAGAATCCTGTATAATATTTTTTTGTCATTTCTGAACCAAACACAGATATTACCAGTCTTCCACATGTTGAATTTTTTTTCTTCATTTCATGGGTTTCTATCTCAGCAGATTTAATTAATTTTTACAAGAACAGTGTCTGGTTTAGTGGTAGAAATCTAGAAATCTTCAAATGTTCCTATCATATTTTGTCCCAGGAGCTCTAAAACATATATCACTTCTCTGAGATTTTATTGACAGCAAATTAAATTATCAATACTTCTCATTTAAGATGTCAGTCTTCCCTGTTCTAATAAGTATGAAAGCCCTTTCAAGACAAGTATATGTACAGTATCAACTAGTGAGTAAAGGCAGACCAGTCTCTTTTTTAAGAATAAAAAACTTCAATGATATAATTAGGTTTATAATTAGGTATCTAAGTGTATAGGTCTTTGCAATTTCTAAATTTTCTTTTTTCACAAGGAATAATGATAAGGGACAGGGTATTTTATTTCCTTCTTCTAAAAATCTTGCATTTTTGATGTTTAAATTTGCAAAGCTCACTTCTAAAACATTCTCAGTTAAATATGACCCAGAGAAATATAAGAAAGCCCTTCAATCACAGTCAGGGAAGGCAGAGAGGTCTAAGGTAAGGAGAATCAAAAGATGCCTCTCATTTTACAAGAAAATCGTCAGTTAAAAAATATTAGCAATATCTATCCCAGCTGTACTTCAATCAATGCTAGATTAATTTGTCTAGCTGAGTACTTGGTACACTGTGAAGATAACCAGGTTGGCTCAAAACAAGCCTTTCTGCATACAGAGGTCTTGAGGTCACACTAGTTCAGCATCTTACTTTGGCTTCAGTAAAGTTAATTAAATGCAGGAGAACTTTCCTCTAATGGAACTATTCATCTTCTGACATCATTTTATCTCTACAAGCAGTCAAATGTAGCTGGAGAATACAGTCCTCTGTGAACTTCTACAGTGAGTAAAGACTTTCAGTCTCTGGCCTCAAGGCAGAACCTTAGTTGTGGGGTGAAGCAAATGACAATGAATTGTCAGTCAGACATGAATTCTTGTGTCTTTGGGTTAGTCTTATGTGAACAAGAGAAAGTAATAACTCAAATGGTATTTCGGAAATTCAGTAGAAACCACGAGAGAAGATAGAACATTACATCAGGGAATTAAAAAAAAGAAGAAATAAGGAACACATGGGCATACATACACACACAGACACTCTGAGAATTGTTAAAAGATTTATATTTTTTCTCTAAGAGTGTTTTTCTTCTGACATGAATATTATCAAAAAGTTCAATACAGTCCAGATTTATTCTATATGTAATATTTTTGTGGCATTATTAGGCAACTAAACAGACTTTTTTTTTTCTCTTTTATACTGTTGTGCCTATATTTTTCAAAGCTTTGTTTTGTAAAAATCAATCTAGAGAAACAGTTACATAGTTCCACATTTTCTGAGGAACTCATCACTGTTCAGAAGACACTGACAACAAATAAGCCCTTTATAATGGTGCAGAAAGCAGTACAAGGCAGTGGAGTAAACCCTTCCAGCGTCTAGGCAGAATCCTGACACATGAAAAGCAGTGTGTTTTGTTTTTTTGCTTTTCTTGTTGCTTAAGGCCATCCCCTAAACGATTGTCTACTGAAGAAACAGCACTGTCTTTGTCTCATGAAGACTCTGCTGAGAAAAGAGCAGCTTCTAAGCAAATTGAGCTCTTGGAGAAGTCCTGTCACAAGAGACTGCTGAACACAGCTCTGGTCAGCCAGGGTTATATTTCATTACTGAGGTAAATGCCCAGCCCCACAGCATATTCAGCATTGCTAGGAATTTCTGTCATGACAGCCATGTCACTATTTCACGGGCTAGCAGAAGAACTAGGGCTGATCATTCTGCCAGACATAACATCTTTAACAGTAAGCTCATTTTCTTTCAGCCCTGAAACATCTTAAAATATGCAGGTCAGATGACACCTAGAGAGGTAGTCATACTGTGTTCTGGGTTTCTTTAAAGTCAGATAACGCTTTACTTACATAATATTAGTTGAAACTTAATCGGACTCTGTATTGCAGTATATTTTATAAACATAGATAGAAGATTTTATGGAAAAAAAATTCCAAGCCTCTCCTTACAGAAGCATTTGCTCTACATTTCCTGTTTTGTAGGTGACACACAATCCATTGGAACCCCTGCATGCATTAAATGCATTCAACCCTTTTGTTTAACCACGCAGCTATTGCTGTATATCATACAGATTATTTCATAGCCCTCAAGTCATGAAGTACAAATTGCTGAGTGACTGCAGTGCTGCTTGCTGGGATTCCAGACTGCTGTCTGATTCTAACTGTGTCAGACGGACAGAGCCATTTCTTCTGAATCCCTTTAGGGGGTTCTCCCAACAAAGGAAAATGATTTTGAAATTTTGCTTTTACCTGCTTGCTGCCAAGAAAGCTTGTAATGAAATCCATGCTGTTAACCCATGTTAGAGATGAAGCCTAAAGGCTGTGAGCCAACAGTGCTTATAAACCAGATGAACTCTGCTGACTAAATTGAATAGGTGCAAGTATATGCATACCTGCAATAGATTAACCATTTTAAGGTAATTATCAACTTCTCTAAATTTTTATCCAAGCAAGACTTGGATATAAGCTTAAAATTATTTCTTCTCCAAAATTGTTGTAATTAGTGTGTGTAGATTCGAAGCTTGAGCTTTTAAGTAGACAACTCACCTAACTGCTAATTTGTAATGGAGCTGTCTGACTAGGTGCCCAGATTTCTCTTTTTATTTCTGAGTATCTTGACCCCTACAATTGTTGTGGTGTGTTTGTTTCAGTTTCTTAGTTCTTTGTATTGTTCTGTTATTTACAGTTCAATTGTTGTTTGGCACTTTCCAATATACCTCCATGTTTCTCCCAAGTTGGTCTATCCCCACTGTTGTGCCCACCCCAAAGTTTCCTAAAATATCAAACCCTGCCCTNGTCATCCCATATTGCTGAGAAAGTACTGAGGCCATCTGATATCAAAATATGCAGGCCAATGTTTTCAAAGAAAATTGTGTCACAAATCCTGAAAGGAGTTATGCAGCTGGTTCTCTATGCAGCCTCCTGACAAGATTTTCCATAATATTTTCTATAACCATGCTTCTACTTTTATATATAAACACCTGATTGTAATTTGTTATTATTTTGGAAATATGTTTTCCTTGAATACATTTTAAAAAATATAAACAGCAATTAATGTTGTATAAATATGTACTATCCAACCCAAAATCTTGCCTGACTGAAAAAACTTGCAAAAGAAACATGATCTAAAATACAGCTCACATGGCTTGTCTGCTTTGGAGCAATGAACTGTGATTTAGAATTGCATGCATAAAAATACCAAAAAGAACATAAACTGCACCATTAAAAAAAACCCTTAAAAATCAAAACATGGAAAATATTACTTGTTACAGTTGTTCTCCCATCAGCAGTTTCCCTTTCCCCATTCCAGACCTGTGATCTGTTGTCATTTTTCATGATACATGTTTAATTCTTCCAAACTACAGCCCCCAGACAAAGCTGGTCAAGGAATTCCAAGCAAACAGATTTTTTCACTGAAAAATACAGAAACACTGAACCCAGAAGGTTTCACAGAGGCATTATTTTTTCAACAGACATCCACAAAATGACTGCCTGCTTTGAGCCATCTCAGTTATTGGGCTGCAAAGGAGCCTGACCATGCAAACGAGCTCCCAGCTGGGCTCTCCAGGGAGTCCAGACTCCCAAAGTCAAGAGCCCCAAGAGCCTCCATCTCTGTCTGAAGTGTTTATTTCAGATGACTGCTTTGGCAGAAGGAGGCAACGAGCCTGCAGTCCTGAAAGCTGACATTTGAGATGTTCTCTCAGGGCTTTCCACCACCCCACCCCACACCCTGGTGGCAATTTTACACTTGTAGAGTCCCTGGAAGACAAATTCAGTCAGAGGTCTGCCAGTTACTGGGATTGCTTTTTTGGTATTGTTCATTTCTTTTAAATCAAGCCAGAATAGTTCCTCTGTGGAAAAATTCAAAGTGTCATCTCTCTTTTTTTCATGAGTCAATACTCAAATTTTCTTATGGCATTAAACATCCCTTGAGAGGGAAAGCTTTGAAATACCATTCTCCAGAGATAGTGTGACATTCAGGGAATAAGATGTTACACCATGACAAGCATAGAAAGACCTCCTTGTCTGAGCTGCAGCAAAAGTATTCTAAGTCACAACAGTCCCCATCCCTTTAAAAAGGGATGAACATATCTCTCCAAACTGTCTTTCTTTTTTTGTACTCTCCCTAGGCAGACACACCACAGAGTCAACCTTAACTATTCAAGAGACATATATGAGTATCAATAAATAATCTTAAGGCAAATGTCTTTCTCCTGTACAGCAGAGCTTCATGCAAATGAATTAAATCCATGAATCTGTCAGAGGAGATACTTCTGTGGCCAAATGTCTGTATATCCAGATTAAGAACCTGGATGTACAAAGACGTCAGATAACATGTTATTCTTCAATTTGTTAATATAAATCCCACTTCTATAAAACACTTGTGGGGAGTTTAATTATGTTGAAGGATCCACTATCTGCCAGTAAAATGGTCCTTTGGTACCCATAAGCTATAAAACTTGCTCCTGATGTTCAGAATTAGAAAAACCAAAGTTTCCCTTTAATTTTTTTGAAATTAGATGCTCATGCACACACACACATACAAACATAAATAGCATAGATGGATGGGTAGATATGTAGATAGATAGATAGATAGATAGATTAGATAGATAGATAGATAGATAGATAGATAGATAGATAGATAGATAGATAGATAGATAGATAGATAGTTTTTAAAAAAATTCTTGTTGCTATCTTGTTCACATTTTTCTGCACTGTGAATTCTTGTTACAGAAGAGTTGCACTGACTGAATCAATGCTTGTTCACAGGAAATAAGCAGCAAGAAGTGATGTTCAAAAACAGAACAAATTTTTAGAGATAAAAATTCCACTCAGCTCACTTTCATTTTAATATTTCTAGCACTGTAAGGAAAATAGCAAAATTTCTTATGTTTTGAGGAAAATATGGAAATATATACGTCAATCATGTTTAAATATCAGAGAGTTTTTCTTTCAAAAAAGGTGAAGAAGAATTATAGACTGTTTTCCAGTCAGACCTAACTATAAGTTTCCATGTGGTAGCTCAGTAATCCAAATCTCAGTGTTTATTAAGAAGCTAATTTTGCACGTGAACAAATGGGAAGTTATTCAAAACTTAAAAACAATATTAAGAATGTTTTTTAGCAAATAATTATATGATACTGATTCCATTCACACCTATTTCAAGTACAACAAATAGAATGCTCTCAGTATTTATGCACAGGTAAGCAGTGCTCTGAGTAAGATGCAAGCATGATAATTCATCAGACCCTTCTGACAGGTAATCTAATTGTGTCTGACAGCTACCTTTTGCACGAATAACTATGATGCCTGGGCCACACTCCTTTTTCATAAGTCCCAGTGGATGTCTAATGTGTTCCATGTATAATTTTTAGGGAGACAAATTGCAGATTACATACCACCATGCCTTAAGGAAATTGAAGGGACAGCATGGAAGCTAAACTGCACTGCTACTGCTGCCCTTTCCCGATTTTCTGGCAGCTGGGAAGCATCTTGTTTTCTAAGCTTCCATGAATATTTTCTTTTTTCTGTTTACATGACACACTCTATTAAGGTATTTAAAAGCTTCACCTAGGTCTTGTTCTATTTTCCTTCCCAAACTTCAAGGGGAGTTTCATTGTAAGATCAACTGTTTTGCTGAGAGACTAACTTAACCAAAAGACTGATTAACTACCACAGTAAACTTCACCAACTGGCTCCTCTATTTTTAAATGAAAGGTTAAGAAAAAAGGAATAATTCCTTCAGTATGAGTTTCCTGGATGTGTTGAATGTCCTGACATAAAATATTTCCAAAAGAGAGCAAACTTTAATCCGTTCTCCTAACACTCTACATCATTGGTTAGGTCACTTGTTAGTATTAATTTATATTTGAAAAACTTCTCCACTTCTCCACTGGAGCCCACATATGCATCTCCAGAGATTAACTGTGCACTCTGTGGACATCCACCTCTTCCTGTTTTAAATACTGTGCATGATAAAGTAACCTGTTTTTGGCAGGATCTTGTACAAAAAATGAGTAAAAGAAAGCCCCCAAATTATAATGCACCACTGCCACCATTCTACTTATGATGTAATGGCTTCATTTTAAAATATACTTAGGTACCCTTTTCCTTCCTTTTCCAAAGGAAAATCCTTACTCTATTATCACTTCTCATACAGAAGCAATTCCATATCTTTGGGTCTTCCACAAAATCTTTGTGCAATATTTTTCATGCTTTAGAAGAGGGAACAAATACTGTGAAGAGTTTTCAAGGCATAAATGTACAGCTTTATAACCTCACATGACAATGATCTACCTACTTTTTCCTAATAATTCCCTACTTTTTTGTCCTCCTCTTTTTTATCACCTGGAAATGTAATTTACCATTTGGTTACCCACTGCTAGTATATGTCTTCAGAGACAGGCTTTGTATTGACTTCACTGATTCATTTACTGTCATAAGTAAACTTTGTCCCCTTCCCAGTCACTCCTTTTCCTTGGCTATTTATGGACAAAGTTGGCCCAAGACATATACTGTGAAGCCCTACTGCCAAGCTTCCCTCTCTGAGGATACTGAAGAGTTACTTCAACTCTCTGTTTTCCATCTTCTAAGCCAGCTATTTAAAAATATGATTGCCTTCCCCCTTATGCCATGACAGCTGAATTGCTCTAAGACCATTTGAGAAGGGATTTTGTCAAATAACTTCTAGAAATCCAAGCAGAGCATATCAGCTGCAGGTCCCCTGTGTATGTGCTTACAATCTTCAAAGGACTACAACAGATTTTCAAGAGCAAAATCTGCTTAATTCTTTCTTAGTGTCTAGTATTTATTCATATGAATAATATTTTTTTGCAGAAGAATGGCTAGCAACATTTTTTGTACCAGTAGTCTGTCATTACCATGATGTCTCCTGGAACCTCCCTTACAAACTAACATTGCATTAATCATCTTCTAATTCTGTGACACTAATGCATCTTTAATCATGAAACTACATATTACGGCTTACTTGCTTAGCTACTTGGGTTTTGAGATACCTTAAATTCTCAACAAATTCACATGATTTTTTACTACTTATTTTAGTGACTTATTTTATGCTGGTTCTCATAACAATTCAATATGAAAACATTTGATGCCACAGTACATCTACAAAAGATGAAACACAAGTGTAAAATATTAATTTCACTTTTTTGCTCTGGTTTGGTCTTTCTCTTAGATTTTATCTGCCTTTGGCTATACAGAGTATGTAGTCTATTTCCTAGTTCCATGCTGTGGCTTGTGTTAACTTGGCTTGATTAAGTTTATTGTTAAGATTTAATGTTAATGGTTTGCCCCCTGTTCTCCCTCGTGGTGGTTCCCAAGTTGGTCAATCCTCAAACTTGTGTCCTCCCACAGGTTACCCTTTATGTTGTTTCCCCACCCTTTGTGCTAGCTCCTTCCCTATCAATCATTGTTGCCCTGCCCCTTGTTTCAGTTCCTTCTTTGTCAATCCTCTCTAGAGGTAATCCCTTTACTGTACTGTAGGAATCCCTGGGCATTCCTGGGTGTCTCCCAAACTTTGATGCCCCATTGGTGCATGTGACCTCCTCTCTCCTCCCACCTACCCTGACTGACCCTAACGTGACCTAATTCCTCCAGCTCCAATGTCTCTCATTGGCTAATGTTTCATATCCACCCCCTGATTTGTAACCCTATAAAAGCCCGTGCACAGGGTGCTCGGGGCTCTTCGCCTCTTCCCCTTCAACCCGCATAAATCTGGTTGTTGGAATCCCAGATCCAGAGAGCCTCTCTCTTCTTTCTCGCTCTTTCTCCTTTGCCCGAACCCTGGACATGGTGCAACATCAGCCACCTAGGAGCAGTGGCTCTTAAGGTTCAGCGGCTGGAAAAACCCCATGCCACAGCTGTTCCCCATACCTGGCATGGTGCTGGTGTGCCACAAGGTAGCCTGGGCTCCAGTGGGCCATGCCAGTCCCAGTGTGTTAAAAAAAACAAAAAAAAAAACCCCAAAAAAACCCGGTTGGGTTTTTTTAATTGTTTTTTTGTGGATTTCTTCACATTTGTTCCCTGAAAGCATTTTTTCTTTTATTTTGTTTTTGTGAAGGAGACAGGCATTGTGAGGGCTTCACTGACTGAGTACAGCTTCATGACAAACTTCCCTTGAGTCCAAGTGTTTTCCAAGTTATCCTAGCAATGAAAGCTTTTTGCCACTGGAAATACATAAGACAAAAAAAAAAGAAAAAAAAAAAAAAAAAAAAAAAAAAAAAAAAAAAAAAAAAAAAAAAAAAAAGCAGGAAGGTTTCTAAATACCAAGGAGCTACCTTTCAAACTTTTGACCTAAAATATCTTTTACCTTTATTTGTCAGATCAGAGATATATGTCACTGTTAAGTTAGGAGAGGCAATGAACAACAACATCACAGAATTTCTCAGAAGGTAGAAAAGTCCAGTTTATTGAAGTGTGCAAACACTTATATAGTGTGCTATGCAGTCTAGAACATACAATGCATCCATTGGAGGGAAAAGGACACCACCTTTTGGTAAACAATACAGCACATTACCTATCTCATGCTGTGCACTTTCACAAAAACAACAGGTATTAAGTTTACATTCCTTTCTCATGCTTTTCTAGGAGAGACCTGAGAGAAGTTCAACTACTTGTGTTCCTTGCTCAATCTTAGTGTCCACAGGCATAAGCAGGGACTAGATATTTAAATAATTTCCAGTCTGAAACTTCCTAAACAACTGCTTGAGTAAAACCTTACCAGCTTACTAGTCCTATAGCTTGCTCTGTGACCAGTTCATCAACAAGAAGCCAGACCAGCCTCTTAAACCATCCAGCCTCCTCTCAACTGTATTGCCAGCAGCATGCACTTTGAAAAATCCTCAGCATTCTGGATTGGGTGGAAAAATAGAAGACCTGCTTCACCAGCTTTCCTTATACGACTTCACACTTCAGCTGCTTTACAACATAAGGTTTGAATCCCAAAGGTATGATAGCAATTTTCAATTGACAATAAAAGAACAAAAAGAGCCCCATCACTAATGTAGGTATGTCAAGCTGCTCAGACAAAACATGAAGTGATTCTTAGGGGCCAAACACATCAGCTGCAATCAATACAGGATGCTCACCAAAACTGTCAAAATCTTGTCTTTCCCCTTCTGACAGCCCTGTGTGCCTCTGAATGTATACAGCTACCTGTCTGTCAAATGCCTCAGTGTTCACTGTTTCTGTGAAGATTATAGTTATTTGTATTTCTTACATGCAGAATGCTGATCTCTGCTCAGTGTTCAAATGAGTCTCAGAAACCTTGGCTTGTCTCTACTGATGTGTGTTACTGTGCAGGTTTTGAAGATCCATGATATCAACCTGCATGACTCTGTCTGTGAACTGCTGAAAGTGATAACACTTCACTCTTATCAGTTGTGTCCCCAGCTTGCAGACACAATGAAGAAATTCTTCAATCACTTATTTCTCATTGTTTTCTGTCAGTACCTCTGTAGGGCCAACACTGACACTGACAGCAGAATTCAGATGCCCTCACTCTACCACACAACCTTATCGTCCAAATCCTTCCAGCTTGCTTGATCAGCAGAGAACAAATATTGAGGTAAAGAGCTTAGAAACTGTTCTTAAATTTGCTGAAAGTGATTTCTAAGCAGAGATCCATTACATCAGATTTTACCCAGAGAAGCTGATGTTTCTATTTGATCTGTCCACTACTAGAAATGAGAGTGATTAATTTCCTCTTTTGATAGGACACTGCAAAAGCTTTAGTTGCTCACTATTGTACAATTCACCCATTTACTATCTACTGACTGTTTAAAGCAGCACAAGGGGCTGCCAAGCAAAATACTAACTGATGCATGAAGCAGCTCTTCTTCTCATTCAGAAATGTAACCAAAGATGAAAAAGTAATCCTTATTATTAGCAGTGAGGCCCTAATACTGCAAACCCTCTGTGCACAGAAGTTGTCATGGATGGAGCTAATTCCAGTGGGCAGCTTTCGGCACACATCAGGTAAAAAGCATCAGGAAAACAATATAGCTCATCTCAAAGCTGTAGTAGGGCTGCTACATGGCAGAAATTTCTAGTTAGAACTGAAACAGAAAAATTCTCATATCCCAGCTGGTAGTTGCAAAAAATTACTTTTTCACCAGCATATTTTTTAATACATCCTCCATCTCCTTACAGAACCTTTATCTTTTTCTCGTCAGAGAAAATTAAGGATTAGGCTATATAATTAGAAATAGTTTGAGCTCCATCCAAAGAACATTAAAAGACCACTGCAGACTGTCCTCATCTTACATAACCTGTTACAAATATGTCTACTGTTACGTTTCTCAGAAAACTTTTATGTGTTAGCAGGGTTACAAGTCAAAAAAGAACACACAAAAAAGGAGACTTTTTAATACTATTACCAAAAAAATTCCTTTATACCTGTTATGTACAATGGATATCTATGAAGATTGATACAACATTATGAAAAAGTCTTTCAAAAAATCCAAAAGAAATCATTATAAATGAACAATGAATGATGTGAAATCATCAACAACCAGGCTTAGAAAAAACAGGTGTCTCCAAAATAACAAAATAAATATCACAACTTAATATGTAAGCAGAAAAAATTCAAACAATCTCACAGCTTAAAAAGGATCTGAAGGAAAGAAGTAGCCATATAAAATAAAGTTGTTATTACTTTTCAAGATGATGAATATCCATAACTTGCAAAGCTTTCTGTTGCAAAGAGCACATATCTTTTTGAATAGTCCCATTACACATAGCAGACTCTTCATAGGAATATTTTCAGGAGCAGACCCTATATTAATTTCAAAACAAGACTATTTCAGTCACACGAAGCTTTATGGAAAATTGCCTTTTAAATGCCTCAGAATTCCTGAACATTTTATTTGTACTGAATTTTTAATTCATTGTGGTCATCACAGTAGCACCAAGATTTCTACTCAATTAGTGAATACTCTATCAATAATTAATTGATATTTGACATTTAATAAATGTTTAATTGTATTTAAATTGCATGCTTCTACGATGTTTGTTTACTTAACATTAATAGGCTTGCCAACAATTGATTTCTTTCAAACTTTTAACTATCAAGCCCTTAATCAAACAAATCACCATCAGTAAAATAGGAGAATTGGCGAGCTTCCTAGTACATCTTGACCCCTTTACATGACCCAAAGAAGAACATGTGCATCTGTAAGGTAACTGTGTGATTGAAAGAAGTCCATTTACCCATTCTACTGTCATTTTTGGAAACAAATACACTAGAGACAGTTTAACCACAGGGGTCTCTCACTTTTCATGGTGACAGCTCTGTGGCCCTCACTGAAGTACTCTCTGCAGAGGTAGGGAAGAAATTTCTAAAGGTTCAGCTACTGCACTCAACCATTAAACCTCTGAGGCACCAAGGAAAACACAAAAGGATTGTCAGTGACAGGTCTGAGACAGAAAAAAAACCCCTTGAAATGTAAGAGGGGATAAAATGAAAATCCTGCACAGGTATGTCACCCCTGGTCAGATAAAAATACGAGCAGAATGGGTGATAAAGCAAGATTTGAAAAGCTGCTGTCTCTGTGAGAAACCCAAGTCATTTATTTTCACTGGAAACCTCACACTTCAGTTTGTTGCAACTTGCAGTATTAAAAGCCCACTATGCTACAAGCTACAATAAGAGTAAGAAACAGTTTAGAGAAGAAATACACTTAACAAACTGTCTGGCTCCTGGTTTTGCACACATTTCACCTACTGTATATCAAATAGATGACATGTTTCATTCAAGTGGCTGTTCAAAAGATGGCAAAATTTAATTTGTCCTAAAGGTGCCATAAAGAATGTGTAGACATAAATAACATCTGTGATTAAATGGTTTGATATTTATTAGATGCTCAATGTTGTTCCTGAGGAGTATTTGTAATACAAATGTATTTTGGAATGACAAAATGAAACATCTTTGTCAAAGGAAAAGAGTATATCCAGGCAGATCCTGAATTCAGCTTGGGTCCCCCACCAAAAATTCACCAATTGCAGCCTTCTAATGAAAGATGTGAAAATTTAAAGCTTTTAGATCTGTAACCTTTTGATATATCTGAGACAATATTGTATGAATATCTAGAGTTCCACATCCTCATTAAGCATATTTCCCAGTTTACAGACTGACATATTTCAGATTGTCAGTCTCTGTACAGACAAGATTAACGTTTTAAGAACTAAATGATAATAAAGTAAACCAAAAATGATGGTGAAAGGCTTTTCCTTACTCAGAAAATCCAACCAAAATAATTTTAGATCTTAGTTTGTATGAGAGATACCAAAGTTTACACACTTGAGAAGCAAGACAAACTCAATCAAAAGGTATAGATGGAACATTGCTCTGCTTGCAGCACATTTGGAGTTAATTTTAGTGTGACTAAATGGTTCTTTCTACTCTGAAGTGAGACTAAGAGCCGAAGAGAGGGTTTTTAGCATACACTGCATTATGATAATACTTAATCTATATCAAGGCTATTGCAGCAAACAAAAAGGTCAGTCTCCTTTGATACTGAACAGTAATGGCTCTTGTCTCACTGGCAATTCATACATACATGGGGGGCCCATAGGCCCTTCTCCATCCTCCTACCCTCTCTCTCCCCTCAAAAGTACGCTGAGCCTGGCAATGACACTCAGTGGGGAGGTGTTGTTGACTCCCTCTCAGGCATGGAGACGTCAGCACACTGGAGAGCTGGGCAATCACCAACTACATGGCGATCAACAAGGAAAAGTGCTGGATCCTGCACCAGGGATGGGGCAACCCTGGATGTGTGGGGAGACTGGGGAACGACAGGCTGGAAAGCAGTGCCCTGGAAAGAGACCTGGAGATCCTGGTTGATGGCAAGTTGAATATGAGCCCACAGTGTCGTGGAAGCAGGAGGGACATCCCTGCCCTGCAGGCATCAGGCACAGCATCAGCATACAGGCAAGAGAGGGGATTGTGCTACCTTGTTTTACACTGGAGCAGCCTTGCTTGAGTCTTGGAGTACACACACGAAGAGACCGGGCAGGAAACCCCGAACTCCGCTCCAGTGGTGCCAGTGAAAAAAAAAAAAATCTCCCCCCGAAGTCTGGAAACCACAGCCTGCTGTTCCCATTTCCCGACAAGCACTCCACCCAAAAGAGAAGTGAAATCCATGTGCTCCTCCTCTCTCCACCTCAACCACTTCTTTTGTCTTTCTTAACTATCCGTAAGTGCCCAGAGGTCAGTTACCTGGCAACTTATGGGAAAAAAAATTTTACAAGAGTACTCAACCCCCAACAGGCACGGAATTAGGGATAACATGGGGTTTGGGTCAGTGTGGAGGTGCCGTGCTTGTTGGACCACTAAGTAGAGATTGTTGATTCTTAAGAAAAAAGGACCTTTTCTTCTCCTCCCCCGCTTCATCCCCCCTCTTGTATTAGGGAGGAACTCTGGGAAAAGGGATTGGGAGCTGAGTAGCAAAGGTATGGAGAGGCGTGGCTGTCGGGAAACCATGGAGGGGAAATGGAGGTAAGGATCTGGGGGAAGATGGAGAAGGGATAATATGATCT
>VXBS01000103.1:0-97152 GCA_013400255.1 Sitta europaea
GCAAGACCCCGATTTCCAAGCTCAAACTGAACGAGTACGGGGGTGTTACCATCGGGGGAATAGATACAATGGGACAGGGAGTGCCCAGCCAGGGACAGACCAAACCCATTGTGGAGTGTAACAGGAATAGACCACGTGGGAAAAAACAAATTTAACATCCACCACCACAGTTCATAAGTGATACTATTGAATGAAGCAGGTGGAGAGAGTTTCCCACTGTGTCTTGCCTCTTGTCACTGACAAGGCTACAGAAAACACCCGGGTTTACCTCTGCCTTGTCCCTTTCCTAAGAAATCAATGTAATGCCTTGTAAAATTCTTCTACTGTTCATTTTTTCCACCAGACTATGTGGTCTTGATGGTGGTGAGACCTAAGGGAGAATATCTGTTAAAATATGTCATTAGAGGATGAGCTAGAAAAGGGTAACTGGGATGAGTCCATCTTTGTGAAATCTCTTCCCATTTGGATCTGACCAGACTCTTGCTGTTGGAAATATGATACTCCACCCTCAGCAGCAGCATTCAGGCGTTAATAAAAATGATCAATAAAATCACAAAGTATCAATCCTCAAACGTACACTCGAATGTCACCTCATTCCTGTGATGCTGTAGAAGCATCCCTGCAAATTCCCTTGACAAGTGTTGCATGTCACTGATGCATGTTTAGTGAAGCAGTCACCTTGGTATGAAAATCAGATTGAAATATCAGGATCCTAAAAGCTGCATAGCAACATCTGGAAGGCCTAAGGGCTATTTTATTATTTCTTAAGTGTCCCTGAGATGTTTAAGCTTTCTGACCTTCCCCTTGCATCAGTGGCATTCTCTCCTTCATTTCTCTTGAAATATTCAGTAGCTCACCTTCTAAAGCTTTCTGCCTCTTAATCCTCTCATTGTCTCTCTTGATATCAACCTTAGCTGCTGATGTGACAACTTTTTCTAATATATATGTGTGAACTAAATGGTTTGGATAAAAGCCAAGAAACAACTTGCCTCTTGGAGAATTGTAGTAAACAGATATTGCATTAAGACCTTGCTACTCAGTTAAAAAAAAATTCCTAACAAACTACTGCCTGAATGACAACTTACTTCTCCAAATCTTGTGAAGGACACACAGTACTCATAGCTCTTGGTCAGTCCCACTTTCTTAGAAGTGGTCAGCATCCCTGAGCTTCCCACAGATGGGTAATAATGGCTTTAAATTACATTTATTCCTTGCAGTGGCTTTATTCCATTCCTGTAGATGACTTGGTAAAATGAAAGCTAAAGCTTTTTTTTTTTTTTGCCTTTTTGCTGTTCTTTTTTTTATGTTTTTTTCTTTTAACAAGGACTTTTATTCAGAAATCCCTCCCCACCTGGAAGAGCCAGCCACAGAGCTTTCTGGCACTGCTGGCCTTGGTCAGTGGCCACCAGGTGCTGACAGTGCCATGCTGCAGGGTGGTTTGATGTGCCAGACATCCATGTGCATCCCAGCTGCTCCTTCCTGCTATTGCCCTTGGACAAAGCTGGGACAGTCCCTGCTTGTAGAAGTGATGCCATCAATTTACTGAGGACAGGCCCAGGATGGTGCACTTGGAAGGAACTGTGTCACCTTTCTTCACTGCTGCTTTCCTCCTCCTCAAAGGGGAGTGACCCAATCATCAGTATCAGGATTGAAAGAAGAAAATAGCTCTCTTTCCCCCACTGTTTGCATCTCAGGAGGAGGGAGTGAAAGGGGAAGGAGTTTGTCCTGAAAGCTCCTGTGTGGGAGAGGCCTTCAGCTCCAACTCCCCTTGCTGACACTCTCTTAGTGTTGACATCTACACAACTCCTTCGAGGTGATGTTTTTCATAAGTCATAGAGGGATTTCTAAATAAAAATTATTCTAAATAGTTCTTTGGATTGCTGAGAATTTTAAGACCTTTGAAGGCACATACCAACCCTGGCTATTAGCTCCCAGGCAGCCTGGTGTGGTTCTCAGGCACTCTGGGGGCTGCAGTGAGGAAAGGACAATTCCTGACATCTTGCTGGCTGGGGCACCTCAGCGTTGGATTGGTGCTTTCGGATTCCTCAGAGGACACCTCTAAGGCATAGTGCCTGTGAGTTTGCAGGAAGTGGAAACCTTCTGCCCCTGCATCAAGAATCCACCTGTGCAACAAGAAAGGAGGGGATAGATTAGGCAGCCCAAAAGCTTCCTTGAGACAGGTTTTTGGTTTAATATGTTCTGGTTCTCTTCTCTGGGGATGTCACAGGGGACCGCAAAGAACTTTATTTCAAAGGAATATTCAATTAAAATTGTTTGGATTTTGGTGGTTTTTTTGACAACGCTTAAGTGAGAAGGTCCTGTCAGTGACTTTGTAGTGTTTATTTTCAGAGTGACCAGACTTGACATATTCACTGGTAAGCACAGTGAGCCCCTTCATAGGGGAAGTGACACTAATTGCCCCAGGGAAACATATGGAGAGTGTACTGATCTGTGACCAACTCTTGTATTCAACACTCCTGCTGGCACTGTCTCAGGAGTTGAAAGCACAGCTTCAGAAATGTCAGGTGATGACATTTTCATTTCCCTTTGAAAACTATCCCACCATTCTATGAATCTTGCCTGTTAGGAAGCTTTTTCTTTTCTTTAAACTGTTTTTATGTTTCAAATAGAAGGCATGCAAAACTGCAAGTTATGCATTTATGTGCAAAGCCTGTTTCTTGTTATTATGGACATCAATGAGCCTGTGAAAGTACTATTTCCAGGTGAGCTGTTTTCCAGTGACCTTTCTACTTGTCATTGGTAGAAAGAAATGTCAGCTCCACAGAGCCGAGCATTCTCAAACATATTCTGCCAGTTATCTTCCTAGAAACTGGAGTTAAGCTGATCTGATTGATTCCCCTAACAGCACCAGTTTCTAACAATAAAGATCCAAGCATACTTTATTCTTACTATTATTACTACACAGGAGACTTATAAAACAACTCTTTTTATGGTTCTGTGATGTCCCACAAGCCAGCTTTCACTTGTGCTCCACCCTTCTTCCACCATGTGTGTCATTTCCTGCACATGCTGTCAGGAGCATGAGATGTGGCCTTGAACGGAAGCCAGCGTTTGCATAGCTCTCATCAGGTTTGAAAGGGATGCCATGAAAATTTCCTTTCTGCACAGCTTGCAACAAAATGATATATGCCCATATGTAAAACACAACTGCAGTAATCAGCAAAAAATGGAACTAAAATAGAACATCTGAACATTTTATCAGCTCTCTTCTCTGACTGTAAGGGAAAAATTTTAGCCAAAAGAGTATTAATTTCCTGATTTTTTTTTTACCAAGGTGTAGAGGTGAGCTAAAAGCAATAGCCATCATGTGTCCTCAAGTAAGGTAGTTAAATAAGTCCTAAGTTGCATAGGTAAATTTCTCTCTGCTGCTGAGAGGTAAATTTCTTTAAATTAATGGAATATCATACACATAGAGTAATTTATTATAAAAGGAAAGATATTTCTAGATCAATAAATATGTGTACATTATTTTTATTAGAAGAAAAAATTAATATGAGACTAGGGGAATTGCTGTTTATTGTTTCTAAGATGACTGTGCGTTTTTTTAAAGGAATGAAATGTCAGATTAATATTTAGAGAAGCCTCTCTGACTTACTTTAAACAGTAGCACCACCACATGTCAGGAAGTGGTCAGAGGTGCAAAATAACATATTAACTCTTGGTCCTCTGATTAGGAAATAAAAACCCATAAAAGTACACTATAAGGAAAATATTCAGTAGTTTTTGTTAATTCTATAAATACAGGAGATTAGTCCCTATTTGCAAGTCAGAATAATGTTCCAGCTAAGTATCTTTCCTACGATTCTTCCTTCTTTTCTCAGTTTTAAGTAATTTCTTATACTGTGGCTTGTATAGGTGGCAGAGTCTTCCCTGACTGTTGCATTGCCCTCTCTCCAGAACACGTATTTCATTACTTGTTTGCTGCAGCTCTTGCTGTGTTGTCCTTTAGGTTTATCTCTGCATGTTGTGATCCTCTGGCAGAAGAGGTAAAGTGAAAATCTAGCCAAAACCCCCAGATGTGTAAGAATTAAGTCTGGGGCTCTCTTAGAGAGGTGGCCACAGTGAGAACTCAAAAGAGCACTTGAGAGCGCTTTTTACTCTAAATTCTCCAACTCTCTCATGCTGTACAGCTATTGCCATGGAAAGCTGACCTGCAGCAGCACAGTTAGAGCATCCAAAAAATTGTGATAGAAATAAATGTATATGACCTTTTGCTTTGAAGTTATTGAGGGAAGAAGCTTGCAAGGAATTCTCATTTACTTTTTGAAAAATATTGTTGTGGTTTCAATTCAAAACTGGGCAGAAACACCAATTACTGTTTGGGTTTGAGTTTGCTAATTTGAAAGTTTCTAATCAAGAGCAAAGCAGGCTTAAGCTTAAAAGTAATAAGTCTTTATTAACTAACACTAAAAGGAAAAGAAACAACAAGAGTGAGGATGAAACCTTCAAAACACTCTTCCTCCCTCCCCAGCTGTTCTTTTCTCCCAACCAACAATGTAAAGAAAACAATACTCAGAAATCTCAGTCAGTTTTCCACCTCTAAAATAGTCTTTCTTCAGTTCACTTAGGGAGGGAAGCACCTCTAGTTCACTATGGTCAATTCTCACACAAGAAAACAGTTCTCTTGTAGATCCATTCTTCATGAACAGCAACTGCCAGGATCCTTTGCTTTCGTGAAACTCCTCCCATGTTCACAGTTGTTTCTCTGGGCCACATCGATATATGGGGCTTTATTTTAAAGATAACTGTTCAAAACAAAGGTTCTCTTTATCTTTGGGACCACCTTCACCTCCAAGGAACAGAGATTCACTTCTTCGAGGGCAAAGAGTCTCTATCACTTCATCTCTCTGTTCAACTTCTCATGAAATCAACAGTCCCTTCAACATTTCACTCCTTTGGCCAGGTCTACAATTAGAACTCTTTTATCTCCCCCATACTTCTTTATGCTTTAAAGGAAATATCTCAATATATTATAGCCAATCACCATAGCTGTGAGAGTCTTTTACAGCTCGAAAGCAACTTCCCACACTCCTTCCACCTGGACTTTCACTCCTTCTTGACTGATACTTCATGTAGTCTTCACACATCTGCACTCAAATTTTCTCTCATTGGAGAGAGGATGGAGGTTTTTTCAGGTCCCACTGTGCACTGATGCACTGAAAGAGTTAACAAAGTCAGTGTCCTGGCCAAGGCATTCACCTGAGCAATTTCAGCTGTGCTGGAGCTGTGCCAGGATCTCAGCCAGGCTGCACTCCATGGTGTCCCATTACAAAGCCGTGCTGAAGAGGGGCAGATCTCAGGGTGCCTGTGCCCAAGGGCAGCCACTGCTGGTCCTTTGCAGCTGGGGGGGAAGTTGGACAGATCCCCAGATCCCCTTTTCCACCCCTCAGTCTTATCAGGGTGGCCCGGGCCCGCAGCATCGCTTCTCCCCCTCTCTCTGCCCAGGGCTACAGCAGAGGCAGAGCCCAGCCCGGGCAGCAGCAGAGCAGAACTCTGTGTCAGCAGATGTTCCCAAAATCAGCTGAGCCCTCCCTGGCCCGAGTGGCCTTCCCCTCCCCACACTCGGCCCAAGGGCGAGGGGGGAAGGGGTTCTGTCTCCCACAGCCGGAAACAAAAAACTTTTTCCAGCCTTCATTTCCTTCTAAATGTAATAAGAACTAGAAAACAAAATACTTCCCCATTGGTTCAATAAAATGCCAATCTCAAAACCAGCCAGCTCACTTCCATGGGCTGGTCAAACTAACAAACTTAACTGTTTTCTCAGAAAACAGATCTTAATGAGGCAATTTGATTTTCCTTATTTGCCACATAAGCAGTTTGGGTAAAGCTTTCAGTTAACTATCTCTTCAATCTGATCAAACTTAGTGAGTAATGTTTCTAAATCAACACTTTATATTGTTTTGAAAAATGCTCTCACAAATAACTCTTCTTGCTCAAAGACTGGCTCGCTGTCTGCTGTTTGAGGAGGGAAAATCAAATGGATATAACAGGCTGACCTTTGTGCACAAGGAAAGAGAAAGAAAGGTAGTAGAGATACAGTAGTATAAGGTCTTGTACTTTCACTAGAATTTCTTTATGTTTCTGAACATAAAGACAAGACAGAGTGGGTCTGTAAAAAAAAGACAAGAGAGAGTGGGTCTGTATCCCTGTGAAAACTCCTGGGGAGCAGAAGTCTGGAAAATAATTCAATCTCTCTGTAGATGAGACTCAATCTCCTCGCAGTTTATATACTGGCATGTTTAAATGCCTGTGAATAAGTAGTGACCAACAAAAACCACTGTTGGATATTTTCTCATATGTCAAGGCCTCAAGTAAGAAACCCAAGAAGTTTTCAGCATGTGCTCTCCATCTGTAAATGCAGATTTGCATCTGCTGAGGAGAGATGTGAAACCAGCACAATAAAAAAAAGGGGCAAACATCTTCATGCCATAAAAAAAAACAAACTCAAAAAAAACATTTTAGGTGTGTTAGGGGAAAAAATGATAAGCCAGAAACCCCAAAATAAACATCATACTTTTGTGAAATGGTTACCAAAGGTAGGAAACTGTGACTGCAGAAGAACAATTTCTTTTTTAGTTGTTCTTTTCTGCCCTGCTTCATGTCACATGCTTTAATACACCAAAGCATGGATCTAAATTTCAAATGTGCTTTTTATGTGTTTTGTGTTGCCTTTGGTAACTTTCCCTCTCCAAATATATAACTCAGTAACAAAGCTGTTGAAAACTCCTATGAGAAAGGACTGTGGATAGCAGCAAGTGTGATCGGCGATGTTTCATAAAATTTTGTTTTATTAATATTTATAGTAACATTTCATGATGAAAGCACTGAGAGCCAGAAAAGATAACGAGTGTTCTATGAGTTCCATTGGGGATTGATCTTTTCCTGGAAGCATGCTGTAGTCATCTTCCTTGGGTTTTTTTTTGTTTTGGTTTTTGGTTTTGGTTTTGCTTTTGTTGTTTCAATTTTGGTTTGGTTTGGGATTTTTTTTTTTTTGTGAGAGAAAAAAGGTTTCTTTTGTTGGAAAAGTAAATTGTCTCTCTCAGCTGTTTAGTCATTTCTCCTAGAGGTAGTGAAGCAGTGCAGCTGCTTCAAGCATTCCAGATATCCTTATCTTAGTTAATGTTTTACAGATTTTGAGAATTTTGCAGTGAATGCCAAATAGCAGTTAGAGTGTATCCAAAATTTTAGAAGAACCTTCCAAGACAGCATCCCTGTGAGAAGAACACTGCTGTCAGCTGATGTCTAGTCATGCACTTGATTTCTTATTTGCAATCATTCAGTGAATGTGTGGTGGAGAATGGATCAGAACCCAGTTCTTTAAGCTGCAAGGTTACAACAAAAAAAGTAGTTCAGGCATTCCGCTGTAGGTTTGTAGCTGATATCCATAGGTTGGTATCTGGGTGATGAGCCAATTTTGCTGCCTTTTTCAGTGGTAATCCTTGAAAAGATCTCCACAGAAATAGTAATCGGCAACATATATTTCAGAGCTATTAATCACATGTCTTGAAAATGAAAAGAAAACTATTAACAGATTTAGCTATGTTTTTATTTTCCTGAACAAAATCTCATTACAATTGCCACTCTTCTCATCCTTTCTTTTGAGAGGTTAAATATCTTTAGAATAATTCTTTCATTTGTGATTTCTCAAAGAAATTAAAAGTTCAAGAGTAAGAATGTTTCTTTTCTATTGAAAAACTTATGCATGGAACATACTTTTAATTATTTTAGATAGTTGTCCTAATGCTTTTAGAGTGACCGAGTGCCAAAGAACCAATCACAGATTATGTTTCTTCATGTGGAGATGCCACTCACTTTTAAACAACCTTTTAAATATTGAAGCTGAATAGATGCAATGGTTTGGTGTCTTCTGTTGTGTAAATAGTAAATGCACAAAGCTCACGCCTTAGTGGTGATAGCTTTATAATGATCTTAAAATAATGTGCAGACATTTTAATGTACAGTAACAATGAAGTATCATTTATGATGCCATGTAGTCGTTGCTTTTTATAGTGTTCTATTCCTTAATTTTCTCTTTGTCCAGGTTTACCATTGTTAAAATACTTCTAACGTAAGCCGTGCTAAGTGACTCAGGTTACTACAACAGAAATCAGCCACACCTACTACATTTTGAGAAAAATTCTGCTATGTCGATATTTAGGAGGTTTTTTTGTCCTTCACTTGCCTTTGTGGCTGTGGGTTTTTTAATGTCTTTATGTAGGGTGCAAGAACATTTGTTTTTAGCTTGTGCCTTACACAAATGACAAAAATTCTTAGGTTTTTTCCCTCACCTTTACAGTTTTGATTTTACAAACACTTTGAAGTTCTCCATGATTTTTCTCAATTTCTCATCTCTTTGCCTTGGCCAGAATCAGCCCAGGGTGTTATCCTAATTATGATGTTTCAGGCATCTAAAAGAGGCAAGATTTGGGAAAAGAGATCCTACCCCCCAACTCTACTTCTGCAGCAGTAAACATGTATTTACATCACTAGTGGCTTTCATAGCAGGACTGGGACCTGAAACTATGAGCTTTACTTTCAAGAGTTTTGTCTGAACTGAAGCAGTCCTTAGAAAACAATAGCCTTCTTTCCATGTGTTTGAAAAATGCATATTTTTCTCTAGGACCTTTAATTTTTTTCTATTTCTTGAACTTTGGGGCAATGGGGAGCCCACCTATACACAGAAATACCTTAAATGCTGAGCTGCTGGGCAGGTGGCATGGCTTCATTGGGCCACTGGGATCATTTCTTCAGCAGACACAGCAGGAGTATGGTCTGTTATTACAGCAAGTTAATAACACCTCTGGAGGTGAAAAATAACATGGAAATGGTGCTACTTTTTTAATAAAAAGGAATATGGAGGCTTGGTTGTGAAAATGAAATTAAGTATGGAGGCAGTAACAAGGCTTTGTTGTAGAAAATAAATGGGACAGCATTATGGCAATACACTGATATTTTTCAGTGAGGTTGGATGAAGACTAGAGAAAATGTTTAAAATAAATAAATAGATCTACTGCCTGTGTTAGCTAGGATTTTTTTACAAGAACTACTTAGAGGATAAAAAAAGGCAAGTTCAGCTCTTAAAAAGGAAAAAGACACACTAGAAATAGGGAATGCTTTGTTTGGTGATTCATCTTTGTATTTATTTTGGTGGTACGTTTGTGTCTTCCAACCCTTAAGTATAGTTTCACATAGATTTTTAAAGTGCCATCATCCTGTGATGCTTTTAGAGGCAAGTTCAAAATTGCTGGGAATTTTTTTTCTTTAGCAAGCATGTCAGATATGACAATAAATCCTGATTCTCAATTCTTAGAAGGAATTTCTTAGAAATCTTGAGCTTAAAGCAAGAAGAAACAGACGAAACAGAAAGATTGTACCTGGTGACCAAGGTAAGCTGTGAAAAATAAAAATAATTGGGGCTGTGAAAGAGAAATCTGTGGAAAAGCTGTGGCAGCTGCTGGTATTCCCTGTGCACAGTGTCCATGCTAATCTCCCATCATTTGTTGCAGGTTTCAGCAGGGAGCAACAGTGAGCACAAATGTTGGGAGAAAAGGGTGTCTGAATCTTTCTTTGGTCCTGGAGCACAGCACCCTGAAAATGGGCAAAGAGCTCCCTGAAGCCACATTCAGTGGGCAGGAACCACAACCTTGTCCTCCTAAAGCCTTTGGCCAAGAACTGCGACAAGGAAAGGGCTATCAAAGCAACACAAGCAGGGCAGAGGAGCAAGTCAGTCTCTGTCTCTCTCAGCAATCCATGATTGGTTGCTTGCTTGCTTCCAACTTGCTTTTCACTATGACTCTTTTCACACCGCCAGCAGTTCCTGCCAATTTAGTAACTGCAGGACAGCCATGCCTTGGACCTGCCCATCTATCATTAAATCCCTCCAATTGGTAAATTTTCATGCAGCATAGCTGTTGTGATGTGTTCATTTCAGTTTCCTAGTTTTTATATTTGCATGTTATTTCCAGTTCAATTGTTGTTCGGCACTTTCCAATGTACCCCCCATGTTTTTCCCAAGTTTGTTTATCCCTACTGTCGTATCCACCTCAAAGTTTCCTTAAGTGGCAAACCCCACCCTATGTTCCAGCTCCTTCCCTGTCAGTCAGTGNTCTGTGTCACATAGCCCCAGTATTTCATTATAGATCTTGTTTCTAGCCAAGCACAGTGAGTTTTTATATGTGCTAGATTCAATCCCAGTGAAAATGCTCAGCTGAAGCTTCCTTACAAGGATCTGAGAAACTTACCATGAAGAAAATTTACAAAATCCTCTAAATTTACACAAAGCTTGTGGAGGTCAGCTAGAAAACTTCAGTCTAATAACTATGTGATGATTGTGTCTTCTTTGCTTATTTTGCACTTCATATTTTCTATATAATAGAGTTTTCACTTTATGATCTGCAAATAAACTTATTTACATGTTCAATATTTCAGCCTTCTAGGATGACAATCACTGGAAGACTAGGTAGCTATTATTGTGTTTTGACCCAGAGATGAGAGCATTTCTTCAAGCTGAGAAGGCAGCTGCAAATCACTTGCCTTCTTTTTTTTTCTCTAGACTCAGGTGAGCAGATTCACATTATTGTTGAACTCTTGGATATTTTGATTTTCAAACCAATGCACTTGAAAGCTTAAATAACCATTTTTGTCATGGTGGGAATTGACTTAGATGGTGGGGCGACTTATAATGTAAGTAAAGTTCAAATCATTGGCAGGCAAGTCTGTTTAAGCGTAACCATCTGTGACAAAGAAAAAGGTTAGCTAAGGCATGCACACATGGTACAAAATAACACCTTAATATGGCCTTTTTTTTCCCCTTTGTCTCCAAAGTGTATAAAAGTTGTCACATAAGATTGATTTTAGGTTGCTTATGCAGATCTTTTAAAAGGGACCCTTAATCTTTCAACACATCATTTACACAGAATTGCTTCTGAAGTAATCTTTCTATACCTAATTAGTGGACAGATTCCCACTCCTGCTGGGACCTGATCCAGCTCTCTCAAGATACCAGCATAGAGATTCTGACTAAGTGTACAAGCTGAAGCAATCCATTATTTAGCAGCTAAGTTGTTAATACAGGTCCTTAATGGAAAAACCGATCATTGGCCCTATCAATCTGTACCGCAGGTACATATGTAAATGTTGCTGAGTCTTGTTGAGGAGGTCTGAGTGAAAGGGCTCTGCTAAAGCTTCTGCTAATACTTCCATTGTGTGAAATGCAGATCAGCCAAAAGAAGATACTGGGATTTCAAAACCCAGAGAAATGGTGCAGATGTGGTCCTGGGTTTTCTGGGTGTTCAGCCTACCTCAGATATATTCAGGTCTAACACTCATAAATGCTGGTGGCACAGCTTCTGTAAGAGCTTTAAGTCTTTAGGAAGATTTGCTTCCAGTCCTCTTTGTTTGTGATAAATTACAAGTGCCAGCATGCTGTTCCCTGTGTGATGTATGAACAGACTTGATTTTTATTTTGATCTGGTTGTCATTTTTTATCAGGATTAAGTTTACTGCTGTTTAGATGCACATTTTCATGCATCCTTTGTAGCTGTGGAGTCCAGGAGTAAATTTTTCAGTGTTTAACCTTGACCTTACTTCTGTCTTTTCAAGTTAATGGTGTTTAGCCAGTGTTCTTTCCCTGCCCACTGTTTATAATCTGCCTGCTTGCTGCGGGGTGAGGTGCAGATTGTACCTGTCATATACACAGCTGGATTTCATAAATGATTCACACCTATTTTTTCAAATAAGTGCACTTTTCATAAAAGTCCTTGTAGTAGGTGTTTTATAAACTCAGCAAGCCCAATGAGTCTAACAATATAAATCGGAAAAGACCAAGCTTCTGCAGGGTATTTTGGATGATGACCTTGTCTGTCCTTAAGCCTAGATTTCAATCACAAAACCTACCTTTCCAGCTCAAACTTCTGAAATTCGTGGATTTCCTCTTTCTTGTCTTATGTTTTCCCAGTGGATTTACTGCCACAAGTAATTTTTGCTCTGTGCCTTTATTTTTGTATCCCACTGAGATTGACTAAGGGCTTGTTTAAGGAATTCTTTTGCTTGAGATATATAAATTTAAATATTTGGGTTCATGATAATGACTTTCTACCTAGCAGTGTTAGCATTTCTCCTACTTCTTTTTCTAATCATGATAACTGCTAATTTATAGTAACTGTTTAAGAATAATAAAGTAATTGTTCCTGCTAGGCAAAGTTTTCCAATCAGAGTTGTAAACAACTTGTGCAGTTGCTACTGGTTTTTGGGTAAATTCAGGACTTATCCAAGTATTTGTGTGAATTTTGTAATCATTTAAGCTGAAAATAGATACCTAAAGTCAACTGCTGAGCCCAGTAGAAAGCAGCACACATAAAACTTGAAAGGTACATTTGGTCAGGGGAGCAATATCAAAGTGTGGGTGACATTTTGGAAAATGCTGAGCACAAACTTACTGGGATTAAGAGGTACATTAAAGACTGCTGGCTTGAAGAAAGTGAACGTTCAAGAGTTGTAGTATTAACATAGTGAAATCTTTAGCTCCTGCCCTGAGGATTTGCTTTTCATAGCTTGAAGTCTCAAGGTGGCTGCCTATTAAGTGGTGTCAAAAAATAAGTTGTTGCAGCTTTCCTGCTTTGAATTGGAAAGCCCTCTGGATCATAAAGGATTGCAGGAACCTGAGCCTTTCAGTTTCTTAGCATAAAGCAAGTTAACTGATGTCTTCTAGATAACCTCTGAAAGCCACTTGTAATTCTTCAGCAGGCTGGAGCTCCTGCTGCAATGCCATGCCATGTTGTCATCTGAGGAGTCTCCTGGAACAATAATAATCCAGAGCCACCCTCACTGCAGAAGCTAGGTAAATATTAAAATACTTTTTGAGGGACCAAAAAATCATTCCTGCTGAAAATAAACTGACTATTCTTCTGTTCTAAATATGTGGAATAGTGACAATATTCACTTTTCCCGTCATTTTTGGAGTTGTATCAGTTTTTAGGATTTCATTTGCATGTTCCTTCTTTGTTCAATCACTTTTTAAATATTAAGCCCATTATCTTGGTTCTCAGTCATATTTAATGGACTTTTCTGTGATTTGTTCTATTTTAAGTAATTACTGCCAGTTCTCTTTTTTTATGTATCATATTTGAATTTCCCCTTTTTTACTTAATTTTACATGAAATCAGAATCTCTTCAGATCTTATAATGTGCTGCTATATTCTTACATTTGTTACAAATTGAGAAAGTGATATTAGAATGAAATTAGGTCTAATCAGCTCCATACATTACCTCCCTCACCCAAGAGTATAGAGCTTTGTTCAGTTGGTCTTTACCTGCTCCTTTTTTCCCTCCAGCAATCTGTGCTGTTTCAAAATCTTTTTATTTAGTGGGGGGAAGCAGCTGTAAGGCAAAAAATATCAATCCCACTCATTCTTGATTGCCTTTAATTCATATTTTTTTTTTTTTTAACTTGCTCAGTAGTGGTTATGTCACAAAGAGTCACATTTGTTGTTCATATCAGCTAAATCCAGTCTGCTTTCCACTTTCTTCAGCTCCTCCACAAAACATGTCAATTCAGAAGAGTCTGTGCTGAATGCTGTCGTTACTGTTCCACAACCCAAATACCGAGGTTTGAGTTCTTGGCCTTTATATCTCTTTTGCTTCCATTCATTGAGTTGATAAGAATCAAAGATGAAAAAAGGGTGGCTCATGCTATAAATATCCAATTTATAAGTCTTGTTTCTCTGTGTCCATAGAAATTGCCATATTCATCCATTCTTGGCTCTTTCAGGACTGGCTTTCTTAGAGCTACATTCCTCCCACGCCTTACGTTCCTGCTGGCTTGGGATCAAAGTCTGTACTTCAGACTGTTTGTTAAGAGAATTCCTTCACACAGACAAGTGGCAAGCAAAACACTCTATATGCAGGATCAAGATGCTCACAATTGTGTCTACCTTTCAAGGAGTCTGACTCCACACTCCCTTCCCACTGATGTAAATGTTTTCTTTTTAGCATAGCTTAAGTTGTTTAATTACAGCATGAAGACATTAGGCATATGTTCAATTTCCAGTTATTATCAGTGTCATTTCTTGTTTGGTTTATGCTCCACAAAGGCTCTTTTTTTAAAATATATAATTTTGTTTTGACATTCCAGGTTCTGCATATTTTCAGCTGTGCTGTTGCCAGTGTTCTGTGGGTGTTTGGACTCTGGGAATGCTCTGGACTAAATAAATGCCTCATCATTCACAATTTATATCTGACTTGTTCCTGAACACTGTATTGCTTCAGGTCTAGTACTTAGATCTGCCTGCTTTCAGACTCAGAGAGAGTCATTCTGTCTAACAATAAGAATCCTTCAGGTAGCATGAAACATTTATGCTATTCACTGCTCTTCTTGTACAGTGCTGCCACATTCCTTTGTGCTTTTCTAAACACTAGTTATTGATTAAGAACTTTTGCTGCAACATCTTTCTCTTATTTCTCCCCTGTCAACATGGTCTCAAGGTGTAGGAAATACTTGTCTGAACTCCTGTCATCTTAAAGGTTTCTGCAATAACCAGAATTTCTGGCTTTGAGCCATTCTATGATCCCACAAGGCATAGATGGATAGATAAATAGATAGATAGATAGATAGATAGATAGATAGATAGATAGATAGATAGATAGATAGATGCATACATACATACATATATACATACATACATACATACATACAATAGATATCTAAAACCAGCATTCATTGAAATAGCATATTTGACTCATGCTTACTGTCCTTAGATTAAAGAGATTAATCTTTTGCTAAAAAGATTATTATTATTTTGCTAAAAGATTTTATTTCTTACAAACTTAATTTTTTTAACCTCCTTGGTATTCCTCCAACTGAAAGTGGAGGATGGGAAAAGCACTCAGCATCTCACATTGGCCAATCTTTTCTTTAGTTTTGTCATACGTAAAAAAGTATGCCAAAAGGGTGAGCAAATGCTTGTTTACTTCACGGTCCTTGAATAAACAGAGTATCTGTTGCTTCATCAAAAACACCAGAGTAGCAGCAACCTTCTGAAGCAGCAAACCTTGACTTTTGTGCTAGTCAATCACTATAAGAAAAGGCAGAAATTAACTCTTTAAAATTCCTGGGAGTTTGAAAAACAAGCTGCTTTTTCAAACAGGGCAAGTTGATTGACTGACGTCCATGACTGATGACTGTATCTGATACTACCTGATCTTGAGCAGGAGTGAAAGTGCTGATCAGACATCTGTGGCAAATATGTTCCAGGGTCCACACCGGCCCTCAGTTGCTCAAGTGCATTACACTGACTAATTATACCCCTTCCAATCGTTTCTTTTTGCTTCAGTAGGTGGAGCTGTAACACGTTCAGATTTTCCCTTGGCCAAGGTATGCCGTTGCTGGTGCACTGGTAAGCACGGCTTCCGCTTCCCAGCACTGCACATTTTAATCCCTTTTATACAAGTTGGCATTTTGCATCATGTTGAAATTGCACATAAAAAGGAAACTCAAGTTCTGCGTTCATTCTGCTAGTTGGGAAAAGCACTCAGTCTCTGTTTCTAAGATGCAGTCATCAGCTCTTTGATGGCTGTTTTCTACTGTTCAAAAGAACACAAAACGTGTCTAGGCTCAATTTTAATATTTTGGATTCTGGAGGGAAAAAGTCTCAGTATATTTTTCTTGTTTTGCCAGTTGCTGGTTTGAAACAAACTCTTTGGAACAATTGAGAATTCATGAAATCAATTCATCATCTCATTAATTTTTTTCAATTTTAGAACCATGTCAAATCCACTGACAATTGTTAGTTTTCATGTTCTCAAGCAGTTTACTCTTTATATTGCCAGTGAAAGCTCTTTAAATAACAGGACACTATTGTATAAATGGACATTTCTGATAATTTTTGCAAAATTGCTCTTAAAAATTCGTGCTAGTAAAAAAAAGAAGAGCCTGGTAATGAGACTAATTCACTCTTCAAATGTTACAGCATCATTTGAACATTGTCACATCATCTCAAATCATTCTTAATTCTAAAAACCCTTTTCCATTTCAATTTTCTCTGGAAAGCTTTCTGCAAAAGCCATGAGAGTATCCAAATTAATTTTAAAGATCACAAAATTGCTATTTCCTTTTAGAGGAAGAGCTGTCTTCTACAGATCTCCTGTATGTAAAATTATCTTAATGGTGTCTTCTTTCATCTTACTATTCTCCCTTGAGCAGTTTGAGTGCTTTCTAGTTCTCTTCGGTTGCAGCTCAATATTTCAAGCAGGCATCAGAAACATTACAGATTTGGGCTTCTCTCCTTTGAGTTCCAAGAGCTTCTCTAATGGGGGCTGGCTGTTCACATCTTTTCTCACTGCACTGTATAACCCAGCAGTTCCTACCATTTTTCTGTATATTTTATTTTTCCAATAGTTTCTCAAGGCCATGAGTTTTTCTGCTGCTTCACTGCCCTGCCCATGCACTCCCCCATCCCTCGATGCATGGCAAGGCTGCTGCAGTGAGTGTCTCCAGCCTTGGCCCTTCATCATTGTCCTGTCTCTTGGGCACACTGTATTTCCCAGGGATGGGAGCAGTTTAAGGGAGTGGGTCAGAGGAGTGGAGAAAAGAAGATTCATTTGCAGATTTAGTGTCTCTCTTGGCTAGCCTGTATTGCCAGCTCCAGTGTGCATATGCCCAGCAGAGCTCAGCAGCTTGTACATTGACATATCTCTTGATTAAGATGTGCATCCCCTAGAAACCTCTAGTATAATCAAGGACTAGAAAAGAGCCAGGCTTTCATAAAATACCTGCTTTTTCTTCTTAGCTTTTGTACAAGCTTTTTCATGATCTCTAACAGCAATTTTGCATTCATTTTCAGCTTGAAATATAGCTGTCCCATTTGGAAAATGTGATTTTTGACACTGGTGTTATCCAAGACACTTTATTTGTCTAATCAGCTGAGTTGTCAGTTTGAGTTAGCAAATCCATTTGTATGAATCACAGAGAAGCTTGCAGCCCTGGTGCATTTGTTTATGATATTTATTAGGTATGTGTTTGGATAGTTTGGGTGCATAAATTACAGTTCCTTTGCCACGGTCCTATGCAATTCGGCATATGCAAATATTTCTGAAAATCCCTGTGAAAATAGTACTGCAGAGATGAGAAAAAAGTTGTGGATTCTACATTGGAGTTGGGAGTCAGACCACATTTTGAGGAACTTGTTTTACATTATAGCTAGCCGGTGCTGTGCTCTTGCTTTGTCAGAAGGTAAATTAGTCAAAACTATAGTTATCCATTTTACAGGCCTTAATGTATTAAGAAACATTGTATGTGCTTGCAACAGTCTTGAGAGGTCTGTAAAATCCACCCTTTGAAGAAAAGGTTATAAAGATTTGCTGTACTCCTTCATAACATGCATCCCTTCACCTCAATCTTCAATAAAAAAGGCTGTAGTAAATGAAGTTAAAAGGCAGAAACATAGCTGAAGATTGATATGCACTATCAAACTGCTGGCACCGTTTTGTTGCATCGTGTGCACTCTCACATTGCTGTTTAGTATGTGCTTGTGGTTTACAAAGGTGAGCTAAGCCTAACTGACATTAAAACTCAGTAACATTTTCTTGTGAATCTTCACACATTGCTCATAGATCTCTGTACTTCCAGACTCTTTAACAACAGCATCAACAGTGATAAGTGATCACTATTTAGGGATACTTTATTTTCCTTATTTTAAAGAAGAATCTTGTTTATCAAGCAAGATTGTAATGATTGCTCTTGGAACTGCTAAGTGCAAAAGGAGGGGAGAAAGGTCCAGTGTAAAGTATAAACAGGAAAATGAACATTTACAAAATATATCAGTTTTTTAATGCATAGAGTTCTTCTGTATACTTTCAGTTAAAAAATAAAAGCAAACTTTTCATTTTGATTGACTGATTTCTCCACGGCGATGGACCTGAATTTTAATAGAAGCAAAGAACAACTGCTTTTTCTGTGGAAGTACATTTATTTTCTTTTCTCTTTCCCCATAACTTTTCACATATTTTAAGAAAAAAAAACCCAAACAAAACACCTCAAGGAACCAAAACCCTAAGAAAACCCAAAAAGTACCTTTTTTTTGACAGGCATATATCTGTATATATAAATATACATAGGCACATGTATATGAATTACAAATAAGAAACATGTTATTACTTCATAATTATAAGAAAGAAATTAATTCCAAGTTTCTTAGAAGAAAGAATTGGAAAGCAGTAATTCTCAAGGAACCAAAACACTTTGTAGTTAATCCCCCACTGTCTGGAAGCCATGAAATCCCATCTCTGGGAGGCAGCCATCTTTTCATCTGTATGTATTCAAGTCTGCCATCCCATTCCCTTGCACTTCCCCTCTGGCTTTTGTACAAAATATTCAGCAGTCAGCGTGCTCCTAAGGAATACTTTGTGTTTACTGAACAAGTGTTTTCTGATAGTTGCAGGTTGCATCTTTTCCTACTCTTCCTGAATCTCTAGGTCTGCAACCAAACTGCACTTTCTCACTCAGACTGGGGTTATTGTGAGATATCCTGAAACGTGAATGGGGGAATGTACCACTCAGAAACCTCTGGGTGATTGTTCTTGGGGTTGTGTATATTGGGGCTGAGGCTGGGGGATGGCAATTCCCCTCTGCCATCCACAGTGGCTGTAGCCACACTGGGCACTGGGCAGCTCGAGTGGAACAGGTGCCTCCAGGCAGTTCTGCCAGCCCTCCTGGTGGTTGAGCGTGCCCAGAGGTGAAAAAGCACTCAGCATCTCACAGATGTGAAACTAATGACTTTTAAATCTAATATGGCCAAGTTTTCATGCCAATTATCAAATAATGTTCCCATTTCCTGTAAAGACGTGCTTTATAATACTTGCAGCTACACTTTAACTGATGTAGTCCAGGCTGTCTGGGTGAACAGGCTGTAAAAGAAGCTGAGTGCCAATTAAAGCCTTGGGAAGCAGCTCTTTTGCACGAACCCAGCAAGGCACTGTAGAGTACACTTATACAAATCTTGAATTGCTGCCTTTCATTTCTAATATGCTGCAGCAACACCTGGCTTATAGGACCCATGACATTCCTGTGGAAAAGCAACAATGGCAGGCTTTTGGTAAAACACTCATTATTTTAAATCTAATTGTTCCAAACCATATCAAGAACAAGCTGAAGGAAAGGCTCTTGACATTATCCCTCTGGTAGAGAAGATCGACAGAACAGTTTGCTGTTAATTACATATTTACTGTTACCAAGCTGGAAGTATTTAGTAGCTTTGGGATGAAATTCTGTCAATCCTCCAAGACAAGATCTTAAGCAATTGTGCTGATTATAAATCCCTAAGTTTACATGCACTGAATTTTTTATACTTCCTTATGTTTAAATCAATTCTGGAAGACACTAATAGATGGTTTATTCCCATTTACTTCTTTCCACAGTCACCTGTCTCAGTATGAACACAGACTAGAATTCTCTCTGCAGTTTCTCTAAGGATGATAAAAGCAAGGCTTTTTTTCCTCTGCAAACATACACGACTTTGCTGAATTAATAGAAATGTGGAAAAGGAGGACCAGCAGTAGATGCAGGTAGGTAAACAATTACTAACCATTGAAGTAAATTATTTTCTAAACTATTTTTTCACAGTATTCACACTTTTTAGTATTTGGAAGGAGTCTGCCATTTCTACCTGTGTTTTACAGTTTATTTCATATTCACTTATCAAAGCCCTTGGGTTTATCTTTTTCAATTTTTTTCTCATCTTCCCAGCTCACAGGACTGGTTTTGCTATTTCTTTTTTCCTTTGTGGAGAGAAAATTCCTTCAAGAGGCCAACATCAATGTGTCCCGCTGCTGCTTTCAGCTCCATCTTCTCTACTGGAAGGTGGGAGCAAAGGCTTGGCAGCCTTTTAAACTTATTTTGATTAAGTTTCCAGTTTCCATACAAACATTAAGAAAAAACACCAAGAATTCAGCTTTCAGAATAAGGGGTAGCTTTGCAACCAGCATGAGATCCAGATTGTATTCTCTTTTACAGGAGGATGTAACTTGCTTTGTTTTGCTTGATGCAAAATTAGATCTATTTTCCTCTGTCTTCCCATGAAAAAATATCCTGCTCAGCTGTACTAGTATCTGTACAGGCAAACGTAGAATGAATGTGTCAGGAACTTGAAGAGAAACAAGGACAGGATGCAAAATATTAAAAGATTGGTTCCTCCATCTAAGGGACAGAAAAAATGATCTGGGATAATTGCAATGTGTAAAAAAAGCAATGTCTAACATTCTAGTTCCCTTTGTTAAAGGTGTGGGGGGGGAAATTTTCCTCTCTGCCTGGGAGATTAAGTTAAAACTATGTCTAAGTGGGTTCTGGAGCCCCCAGGTGTAGTTAAGCCACTCAGGACAAGCAGGTTTGCAACAGGCAAGGCTGCTGGTAGTTTATAAAGCTGGGAGTTTTGAAAGGAGTATTATGCTGTTAGATTCCAGATGGTATATTCCTGTACTTGTTTCTGGGTGCAGCCTGTACGTGCTTCTTTGAAACATCCTGTTAAAAAAAAAAAAAGGTTTTTACAATTACAAGCTTGGCTTGTAATCCCTAATGTTAGGAATATTTTTTTTCATTTAGTGTATTCTCTTGGAAAGCATGAAGGAAATAGAGAGCCTGGATTATCTTCCTTGGCCAGGTCATCTTCAGAGTAGATCCTGGATATCCTTGGGAACACCACATGAGGACACCAGTATTCTGTAGGTATGCTGAGCCTTTTTATCTCCTCCTCAGCAGAGCTGTGACTTCGTGTTCCCTGGAAGAACAACTGAAATCTAAAGCTATCTCAGTTTCCATTTAAAAACTCTTCTCGTATTCCCTTTCCAACGAGTGTTTTGATTTTTCATCAAGATTGCAGTAGGAATTCTTTGGTGGTTCATATTCTCTGTATCAGTTACCAGTATTCAGAAGCCTCTGACTTTTCTTGCTATCAGAAATCATAGATTAGTAATCTTTTTTCTTGCTTTTGCTATTATTTTCTCTCACACATTGACAGCTATTCAGTGTCGATTAAAAAATTCTTTCCAAACAGATCTTGGCAATTGCCATTAAACAGGAAATATATAAAGCATTTTAAAAAATATGAAGAAGCAACAGCCTGTTCATTTTTCACTATCTAGAAAATTATGTAAGTCAAAGAAGTGCTATCAAATATTTGGAATAAATATAGAAAACAGAATTTAGGGTGGATATTTAAACTGTAACAACATCTGTGGAATCAGAATGCATGAAAAATTACAACCCAAAAATAAACCACAATCTTAGCAAGGTTTATATTTGGGAGGTTTTTAATCATGAGACCTTGCTTAAAAACTTACGTGTGCTTTCCCCGGAAACAGCAATTTTTAGTTGGTGACAATATACTTATGAATATTTGTAATATCTGAAATTTGGGATATCTAAAATTATGCCAGGATAAAATCTCTTGCAGGAGATATTAAAAAAAACTAACTGGTTCTTGCTTTCTTCCAAGTCATCCTGCCTACAAAGTTTTTACTCCTGATTATGCTGTTTCAAGCTGGGATTTTTGCTGGGGCAAGATAAAAGCAGAGGCAATGTCTTTGTTATTCCCTCAGGCTCCAAAGGCTCTTCCTTTCTCTCATCTGCCATACATTTTCATGGGTTTGCTTTATTCACTGCTCCAAGTGCTTTGGGTTCCAGCTGGTTTTCTTTGGGTTTGGAGCTCCTGTACTAGGATAACAATGTTGTGGTGGGTTTGCCTTTGGATGTACTGTGAACGACTCCTGATACACAGACTGTTACTGGGAATGAAGCCCCTTGGAGTCATCCTCACAATATATTCAGGTGGAACTCTGGGAAAGCACAGCCACAAACTAGTCTGACCATTTGGCGCAGATGGGCAGGGTTTCTTAGGTTCTTGTTTTTCATGTTATATGTTTTTTTTCTCTCTGGATGCCATTGCTGATCCATTAAATATATTTGGTAAAGAGGAAGGGAAGCACAGGGAGAGGGCATAAGTCAAAAATGTTACCCATGGCAATTTTGGATAATTTTTGCATGCTGAGCATAAATGGTAAAGAGATAACTGATGTACTTGCTGTGCAGCTGTAACCTTGTCTGGGAATACATGTAGGAACAAAGACCAGTAAATACCCTGACACCTCTTAAGAGGCATATTTCATGTAGAAGGATATTAGCGATTCAAAAGCTAAACTGGGATCTAAGAAAGGTCATTGTCTGGTCAGCCAGTTTATTTTTGACCTAAGCAGTGTTTAATTTAAGACGCAGAAGGACTGGGATAAGCAAGTACAAACCTAAATGGGCAGATGTCTGCCGGGCGATATTGAAGCTGAGTCACCCTAAAGGGCAATCCATTTGTCCCCTCAATCAAAGGAGAAAGATGAAGATGAAAACAAGAGAAAGAACACACTTCCTGCCCATATGATGCTTTGGTATCAGTGAAATCAAGCCATTTCTGTTCCAATAGCAAGGAAAGAAAAAAAGAAAGGCAAATAGAGAAATATGTAAATTTTAAATAAAATCTGCCTATGTATGCATGCAAATTAGCTGAAACCTTTGGTGTGTCCCAGTAAAAACAATGTTTTAAGACAGTAATCTGGTTTTTGTAGAATTTCTTAATTCCAGTGTGTAATTCAAATTTATGCTGTATGAATAAAACCTGAGCTTTCTCAAAACAACTCAGGAGTGGAAGTAATGAACAATCTTAGTACTGCTTTCTTATAAATAAAACATGTTGCTATGTTTTGTTTAGGGTCTTAAGTCCTCAGCTCTATGCTGGTGACTGGAGTAATCAGGTTTTGGTTTTAATGTTGTGATTTTTTTTCAAGATAAGCATGAATTTGTCACTTTTAAAAGAAACTTTCTTCTGTTTCAGATAGTATTTTTTTCATAGTTTGTGCCTATTGCATCACCCAGCTCTGTTTCTTGCCAAGTCTAGTTTCCTTATCCTTTACTACCATCAGGAGTGTTCTTTTGGGGAGAAGCTTTTGACTCCCTCAGAAGAGTTGCTGTCTTTTCTGTTTCAGCTTAGGTTTCCCTTATAGGCCTCTTTCCACCTTGAGCATAGAGGTGCTATTGCAGTACATAAAAGCAGTATCTAATAGATCAGGTGTGACAGAACTCCCCAAAACCCCTGTGAAAACGTTTTCGTCCAGTTCCCTCCTGAAATACCACTGAAGTGGTTGTTTCACAGATTTGTGTAGCTATAAAAGCTCTCAACCGCTATTATTACATAAGTCTCTAAAAATACAGATAGGCTTAAGTCTCCCTATCTCTGATTCCACCCACTAAACACATCCCCAGTCTGTTTCTCTGGCTGACTACCATTTTCCTCCTGTCCACTTTCCTCTCTTAGTTTCACTCTGGAGGAAAAAAAAAAAAAATCCGCATTGCCATGGCTTCAAGAGTAGCTGGGAACAAAGGGGTGAAAGATTGAAATACTTCCAGTGCTCCAGTGTATAAATCATAAAAGCCGAAGTGGGGTACCTGCTTACTTCATCCCAGTGCATCAGAACCCACTTCTGGTGACTTCCCCATGGCTCTGACCTGTGTCTGAGAACCCAGATACCTGTGCCAACCACATGCTGTGATCTCAGGGACGGTAATGTGGAGTGGAGGAGAAGGTGCTACTCATCTTTTTAGGCTGCCAACCCTCTGGGTTGCAGCATTAAGAGGAGAGGGGCTGGACTTGGGCGAAGAACTACCAGTTCTGCTGTCACAGGGAGCAAGGGTTGTAATTGCAGGGGAAACAGACACACAGGGTGTGCTATCATTAACTTTTCCTGCCTGTCTTCATCCCATTATGCTGTGCAGCAAAGCTGTGGATTTTTTGTGCAGAACACAAACTGACACCCATATAACTGGGCAGTCAAGTCCATTCACCTGGGACCAGAGCAGAATTTTCAGCAGTTCTCAATGAGCTTCAAACCTAGAGTAAGAAAACAAATTGTACCCGTGCATGCCATGTGCACTTATCAATATTTCTTGTACTAAGTGCTCTACCTGCTTCACCAAAACAAAATTGTCTCATTCTTCTGAGGCACATTCTGTTGGACACAATGAGATGACGAGAAATAATTTCTGGAAGTTTACTCAGCTCTGTATTTTTTTCACAGTAAATCTTCCATTGTTCCCTGTGATTTAGGTTTTCCAAACCTAAATGCCCATGGGTAGGTTTATAAATTTTTTAGAGTTAAAATAAGTAGAATTTAAGCCCTAAAATTAAATATACAAAGTATTTACATAATTCAGGACTCCATTATTATTAATTACTTTGATACAGACATGCCTATTAAATTGATGAGAACTCACAATTTTTATTTCGAATGCCTCAGTAGTTATCCAGAACTTAAATGCATCTGCATTCAGAAACCTTGCCTGGTCTGCCACTGTTTTTCATCATAAGAGATCAGAATATATTTAGCTTCAAGAAAAATGATTTAGTTAAAATGTAGTTTGAAAGCTCCCATGGCACTGGAGATTTTTTTAGCGAATGTATTTTACAAATTGATGCTTAAGTATCTTCTTTTGCTTACATTTGTGTCTTGGGGTTTGGGCAGGTGGGAATGGCTTTCATTCTGAAAAGAAATAACAACACATCTCTGGAGAGTGCTCTACTATCCATACATCTCCACCTCTATTTCTCATTAGGCACTTAAAGCATGTCTTCAAATTATAGGTACGCAGGAGTTTGCAACTTACCTAGTGGAATTTAATGATGAAGAGATGCTCCCTGTGCATTTAAGGATTTTCAGAGGACTTAGCAAAAGCGAAATAATCAATCTTGCTGCAATCCTTATGTCAGGGGTAGTTAATTGAAAAAGAGATAATCCTGGTGCTTCTGTGGCCTCTGCAAGAAAGCCATTGAAGGGCAGCATAATGTCACACAGGCCTGTGTCCTGGCAGCTGCTTGCTTCAGTTAGCCTCTTGTCCAGGTGTGCTTCTTAATATGGACAAAATGTTTTTGTTTCCTATATGTACATTCTTCAGCCATAAACACTGAGAACTACTCAAACACGTTGCTCATGCACAGGAAAACTGCCTGGGTTTTGGGTTTGGTTTGTTTGGGGTTTTTTAAACGCAAAGAGGGTAGATTCATTCTGGAACATGTTTAGTTTGTAAGTGACAAATGGTCTGTGAAAGCCTCAGGGGCAACTCAATGTTATTGAGGCCAGGTAGCAAAAGTTCCCATTGTCACTCAGTGTGGTGAGCAAATGTAATTGGAACTATATAAAGTGAAACAGAGTTAGAATTAGCAAGGTAGTACCCCTAAAAAGTCATAAAAATAAAACCTCGTTTCTGCTCTTTCTAGCACCTCAAGAATACACTGCCACTCTCTCATTTGATTCTTTCCACGTATGTTTTATTTCTTTATGCCCTCTTTCTTCATTTTTCATCTCTGCCTAAAAATTGTGTCAACATTTTGTAAGGGCCAATTTGCTGATTTCATTTTTGTCAGTTTTTTTGATCCCTTCTGAAGACACACAAGAGACTGCAGCAGTTCAGAGCATCACATTATACCAGGACTCATTACTTCAAGAAAAGAAGAATGAAGGCAAAATTTTTAATCTGAGTCTAACCATCTAAACCTAATATTAATCACCACTCTAAACTCTTCTTAAAAGTGTTATCTTACACAAGTGTGCTCCCTTTAAAATGATCTCACTCTTCCTTGTGTACCATAGGAATGCAAGGGTGGACTCTACACATCAGCAACACACTGTGGGTAGAGGCCTTGCCAGTTTAATTCAGGTTTAATTTTCAACCTTTTTCTCTCACAGCTTCCAGCCAACCCATGAAAATGTTTATTTTACAGAAGGTCAGCTTGACCTACTGACTTTATAATAGGAAACTATTCCTATGTCTCAGTTTATCATAACACAGTTAAACAGGTGCAGCACAAGTCGTTCTGAAGAACTGAGAACACAGATTTTCCAAGTCAAAATAATAAGAGGTGTCTTCAAGGAAAGCCTTCAGTAACAGGGTGGGTATTCTTTCCCCTCAATGTCTCTGAAATATAGTATTTTCTTGTTTAGGTTGACTGCTTTCATGAAGGAGAGTATCATAATAACAGTAAGAGTGAAGAATGTGACATTTCCTTTTTTAGTTAAAAAGGAAAAAGACACAGATGGTGTATGAAATTTTAAATGTCTCTATCTTATATACGTTCCTCTGCTTCGGTGTAGAGTCAAAAATATAAAATTATTTTCTTCATCCATTAGATGCATAAATTTTCATACACCAAAGATTGAAAAATAGTTGCAGAAGAACTGAATATTTGACTTGTGCTTGCACTTATTGTTCAGCCTGTATCAGTGACAGAAAAGTCTCTGCTGTGACACAGAAAAACTATTGATAAGTATTAAATGAACAGGAGTCACCAAAATTTGCCTTAGATCATCAGAACCTCACACTGCTCTACCTCAAAGTGGCATGCAAGGCACTCATTTTCAAATTCAGAAAGACATAATGACTTGAATAATAAATTGCAAGTCCTATAATATAATATCTGTCTGATTTTCCCGGAACACTTGAATTCAAATGTAATTGATCACCTTCTGGAGCAAAACCAGTAGAACAGGAATTTAGCTGAGGCTGAAGCTGTTGAGCTGCTGCTTCCACAACAGTAGCACAATCCTTTGTGCATTTCTGTGACTGCTGTGACACTGAGAGTGTTGGAATTCAGTGGAGTGGAAATGAAAGCAAGCAGTGTGAATTGCAATATGACATTCTGACAGCAGATTTACTGGTTAGTCATTTTTTAAGTATCTTTAGGATGTTGGACTGATAATTAGAAAAATATTGATTTCTCTCACATAGGAAGCAACATTTAGAAAATATTCTGCTCCCTTTATTACTGATTAAGTCACACCAAAAGACTGTATACAACAACAGATTAACTCAGTTTTGACCAAGTAGGAACCAAGAGAGTGTAAGCATTTAAACAACTGCTAGATATCAATGAACTTATGAAAATTCTACCAGGAAAACCAAATCACATGGTTGAGCAGTTTTGTTTTTAAGCTTGGATGGGTGAAGGAAGAAAATTATTATTACTTTGAATAACATGTACTAATTATGCAAAATCCTGGCATGGAACGGCCACACATTACCATTACTCTCACATTTTTATTAAGGGCGAAAGAAGACGCACGTTATATGCTTCTTCTTAAATGCCAAGAATTTATTTTAAGTCCAAATGGAAAATTAACTGTCTAATTAAATAGTGCTTATTATCCCACTGAAGTCATCATAGAAAAAAAAAAAGTACTTTAAAAGAAAAAATATAATACTATAAGGCTATCATATTCATGCTTCCTAGTATCTTCTCCTGATATTATCCTCAGTCTTCCAGTGCTCTTTGGGCATTGAAGCTTTCAGAAATAAGAGGGGATCATGCAGCTCAAATCTTTAGCTGTGAAGAATATGATCTTTTTGATTTCTCCTGTGTCATCTTAGGAGCCTCTTGAGTAATATTTCTGTGTTTGCTAATGTATCATGCACCTTGCTTGCTCTTTACTGAGTACTTTATGGTATAGCTGGCTTTCCTATCCATGGTCTGTTTCACACAAGCTGCATGTTTGTTCTCCATTCTCTTTGTACCTCTGCATGAGATGTTGCTCAGCTCTCAGTCTGCATTTCTCCAGCTGGCCATTGGTGAGTTGTGCATAGTGCTGGGGCTCCTGTGTGAGACTGACCCATCTCTTACTATATCATGCCTTCACTTATATAGACCATCTCCTGTGTCCCAACTTTCCAAGCTGCTATCATGTGTTGTCCCTGAAAATAAGCCTTCTGATTTGTTTCTGTAGAATGGAGTCAGTTCCCATGAATTGTAAGATAAACAAAGACTGTATTTACATTCCTTCATGAAAGCTATCATTTGAGGGACTTCTCATTTGACCAGTGGGATTGGAGAGGTGGTTACTTCATTACCCAATCCCTGGTCAGTGTCCTGGAAATTATAAATAGCTGAGGTTTCAATAAACTTGGTCTTTTCTTCTTCTGTGCTCTGGACACCCGTTGTGTGTATTGCTGTGTGTTCCCTCAGTGCGCCACAGCAACAATCATGCCATGTCTTTTACATGAATATCTGGATAAAATTACTGTACCATACAAAGGTAAGCAAAACTAAAGCAAATTGAGCATAACCACGTGGTCATTAGAAAAAATTCTATTATAGTTAAGCTGGGAAATTGCAGTCAGTTCAAGAGAAGCTTAGACAAAGTAAACTTGAAAAGCTACTGTCCTGAGGCCTTGCAAACTCAGTATTGCTACTAGCATGGCAATAAACAATGTACTAGGCAGTAGGGCTACACTGCATCATTTATGAAATTATATATGTTGTCTTTATTAGTAATGTGATTCCTGCTAGGGACATTACTCTTGGAAACATTTTGGAACTACTTCACCTAGTTTTTTATATGTCGTGTCATTTCTGTAGCACCGTATTTTCTCTCCTTGAAGGATTTATGGTCCCAGTTCCTGACTTTTTAATGAGGAGGCTGGCAGCAGGTTTCAGTCATTCCTACTCTTTGATGGGCCATCATCTGTCACACTTCAAGTCATGGCACTTCATCTACCCTGAGAGTTACCCATTCTGGGATGTGGCAGTAGGTTAGGAAATATGAAAAGCAGTCTCCTCTGTGATAGGCTACTCTGGAGGTTTGCTTTTGTTTTTAATAGCTGTTTGCTTACATTCATCTTGATATGTTAAATTAATACAAAGTCCAAGAAATGATTGGTCATGAAGTTAAGCATATTATTCAGAAGAAATTAAAAAGTGGGGCACAGGGTTAGACATTCGGTCCCACGTTTACAATAATTGGATAACTGCTTTGATTTGCTCTCTCTGGTTATTCCCCAATTTGTGTCTTACATGGAGAGTTCAAACATACTCCTCTAGTGGAGAAGGTAGAGATTCTAAGGATTTGTGCAAAATTCTCCAGGGCTTTAGAAGAAACTAATCTTTCATCACTTGAGTCCTTTTGATGTTGTTGTTCCTCCATTAGCTACCTACTGTATCAGTGTTACTACAGTAATAAATCCCACCCAGTAAAAGTATGTGTGGAAACGAAATGTTGAATGACCTTTTGTGTTTATGATTTGCTCTGTTATTTGCACAAATATATTGCTATACATGTCTAAATGTTGCTATAGGGAATAAAATACATGGCATCTTTTGATGAGGCACAGCTGACAGCAAATTGCCTCAGGTAAGTTCACTCTCATGACCTAATAATAGGGTGTGGTTTTGTTCTATCTCTGCAAATATACATCAAATATTAGGCTGCTGTTGGACCCAGCCTAACTTAAAAATTTGAGTCACCCAACTCTTTCTCTCATGTTTATAGTTTCAGTTCCCAGGGCCTCATCCTGGTGAGGGTAAATGGATATGTGGCTGAAAACCAGGCAGCTTTGTGGGATCTTATAAAAAAGCTGTTCTGTGTGGGAAGTGGAGGAGACACACATCCCACAGAAGAGTTGTGGATCCTCTTCTTTGAGCAGAAAGTTCAAAGTCATGTTGGAGACCTGTATGCATGGCGTAGTTCTAGCCTGAAAATAAACTTTGCAAACAAAACTTCAAACCTTGCTTCTGGTTGCTCTACTAAAAGAAAATAAGTGACAAGGAAAAGCCGTTGTCCCTGTGATGCTCAGCCAGTCTCTTCACATCAATGCTCTATTCTGGCAGTATAATTTTAGCACCATCTCTGCTTTTACCTGCCTTCAGTGCAATTAACAACTAGCCTTTCTTGCAGGTCTGTGCAGTGGTACTGTGCATGCAGTGCCTGTGTCTGAGAAGTGTATGCTTCCTAGAGCTGACAGCTAAAATTAAAAATGCCTATTTTATCATTTGATAGAAACAGGAAAGATGCAGAGTGCATTCAAAGAAGGATCTCTTGCATAAAACAAAGCCTTTCTTCCAGTCACTCTGGAGAACAACACTGTGTCAGAACAGTGCTGTGCTTTAAATCATTAAAGATAACTTCTTGCCAGGTAATGCGAGATAATGATAGTACATAATATTCTTCTCTTGCTGATTCTTTCTCATGTATTGATTGGCTCTATCCTGTAGGTGTGATAGATCACAGTGCTTACCCTCTATCCCTCTGAGCACTTTGAAGAAACTACTACATTTGTCAAATGACAAAAAAAAATCATCTTAAAAGAGTCAATTGAGAGACATCAAAAGCAACTTGAAAATCTGCAGTCCCAGGTGAGCTGTTACTTGAAGATTATCCAGCTTTCGACTCATTTGTGGTTTGTCTTTGAAAAGTTCTGCTGAACTCAGTCTGGATTTGAGAACTGAGCAGTGGATATTTCTTGTTTGTTTTCTGGGCTCTCTTCCCTCCCTATCTCCTGGGATGAAAAGATGAAAAAGCAGTGCGGTTAAAGGGACTGTGGGCTACGGGTGCTTGTCCCATGGCAGCAATGGGGTACCATTGCCTGGTTAAAGATTGTATGTTTGAACACACTTTTTGTAAAAATAAATTTTAAAAATCTCTAAATCCATCTGTTTTCCACAAAAAATATTCTGACTGTACAAATATTAAAGCAATACTACATTTAATGTATGAATGTCTTTTTTAAGTTTGCCTTAACTCAGGGGTTTTCATATGGGCATTAGTAATCTGCAATCAGCTGCTATAACCTCTTATCCAAATGCAGTGCAGATGCTAATAACAATTGAAATAATTACACATTATTGCCAAACATCAAGTTTGCTGGGAATTAAACAGATGTTGACAAGTTTGAAGGACGTAGACCTTCTTCTTCCTAAACCTGAAATACAGAAATCAGTGTTTGCTTTAAAGTAGTAATGGATTTAGGGAATTTAGGTTGTAAGGAAGAGAATATATTAGTAGTTTACAGCCAAGTTGTTTCCTAAGTGCTGTTAAGGAATCATTTTCCTTAGTCCATGGAAGGAGTGGTCAAAAGTAGTTCAAATGCAAGTATGCCTTTCAGGATCTTAAGCCTAAGCCCAGCATATGGTTTCCAAGGAGAAATCTTGCACTAAGAACTGTTGCATTAGATCAAGGGGCAAACATTTGCTGTTCACATGAATTTGTATCACAAAACTCTAGTGCCTCTTCAGAATGACAAAGTTCTTGTTCTCAGAAACAAACTTCTAATAGTGTGAAGTAGGACATCTGCTTGTTTCTGCCATATTTAGCGAACAGAAAACTACTGTTTGGTCAAATTATAATTTTGTGATGCATAATACCATTCCTTTAATCCTGATTTCTGCATATGTCTTTTCTTGAGAGAAAAAGAGTTCATAAGACTTACCTTAAATATATTTAATGTCTAATTGCTGTCTTAACAGTTGAAATTTTCCTTATCAACTAGATATGCAGTGGTTGCATAGTTCTAAAATTTACTCGGTATGTTCATTTTTAGACTACCTCAGTCCATCTTTCTGTCACATTATGCTCTTTTTCAAATTATTCCACTAATTTCCAAGAGGATGGACAGAACTGTTATTAACAATCAGAGACGAAGGCACAGCACCTGAGGTAATTCCTTACCTTTGCTAGGTAGCAATAAAAGGATAGAAAATCGCTTCATATTTTATTTGTCTTTATAGCCCCACAAGTGCATATTAAACTGATTTTATGATTTAATAAGAAATCAGTCCTCTTGTATCCATTGCAGCTCACAGGCTGCACAGTGCCACATAAACCCTTCTATGCCCCGTGCAGCAGCTGGAGCTGCAGTGTTTGTGCCACAGCACCAGCAGCTCTCCAGCTGCACAGGGAACACCTCCAGAGCCTGGATCTCAGCACCGCAGCCTGCTCTGCGGCAGAGGGATAGCTATTGGAGCTTCTTTCTGAAATGGGGACTTCTCCACCCTGGGGTTTCGAGAGTGGTAAGCACTCTCATTTCAGGAGCCCTATTGCCTTGCTGGGACTCCTTTGTGCTTTGTCTATTTGAACATGTGTGGGAGTTGAAGGTGGATTTTGCACATTGTTTCTTGAATGTTTGCTTTCTTTCCAGCTCTTTGGTAAAGTAGGAGTTAAAGAGTGCACCTTTCTGCCATTCCTCAATGCTTGCAGGTGTTCTGTAAGATATGGTTTGATGTCTTCTCACATTTTCTTTTCCATCTCCATTCACTCTATTATGTATCTGTCTTAATTTGAAAAACAGGTGGCTGCTAGGGAAGTCATGAGCCTCCCTTGGAATGAAGAATGTAAACCCCCTCCTTCCAAATTAGTATAATTTTGAAATTAAGTGGCTCTCAGTCAAAGATATAAGGATAGGGATAACAGTTCTTTACTAGTGTGTATAACAAGGCAAACAGAACAACAATCACTATGGCATTAACAACAAACAGAACCAGGGACCCAGTCGGTTTTCTGCGCCGCTGGCACTTTCCCCTGTGGCGCAGTTACCGTCGCAGCTGGCAGGAGTGAGCACAAGTCCTGGGGCGCTGGACGGGATGTATCAGAAGCTCAGTGGCGGTAGCTGGAGCTGCGTGAACGTCCCGGCAAGGCAGGACTGTGCGGGGCACGGCGTGGAGAAATGCAGAGCAGGAGCGAAGGAGCAGCGGGCGCGGGGCGGCGGCCAGGCTCAGGATCGCCGGGGCACACGGGCGGATGGTGCTGGGAACCTCGGGGCTGGGCTCCAGCGGCGCCGGTGAATTCTCCCCGCAGTGAGACTCAGACTGCTCTCTTCCTCCATGCCGAAAAGCAAGAGCCCGGCTGGGCCAGCCCCCGTCCTTTACCTGCCTCTATTCGCACCGTGTCTTGTCCCCCTGAGAGAAACTCCCCAAACTGTAGCCAGATACCACACACCTCTCCCCGCTACAGCTGCTTCTGTCTTAAAGTACCATAAGTACCCGTAAGTATCCAGTCATTAGTTTTCTAGGAACTTATGGGAAAAAATTCTATAAGAAAGAAACCCAACCCCCAACAGTTGATCACTTCAGATCAGGCTTTCCTTCTACAGCATGGAGCCTTCTCTCTGCCTCACTGTTAACTGTATCTTTGGCTACACTGTTTTTTCAAATTATCCCTTTTTGCCTGTCCTCAGTCTCATAGCCCATGTATTTTTTATCTCCATAGTGACATCCATCTACCTGTTGCTTCATCAGATTTTCCATTCAACAGGGAAGCTAGTTCTGTTTAGGGTTTCACCACTGCGCTCTGGGCAATATCTGTTTGGTTAAGTAGGGATTTCTGACCACAGTTTATATAAGAATCAGATGCTTGGACACATCTCAAGTCTTGCAAAAGTTGCCAGCCAGAAACATGCTCACATAAGGATGGTCAGTAGTTCTGTGAACTATCTTTGAGTCTGTTTTTAATAGAAAAACTGAAATCGCTCCAGCTACATGATGTTCTTTGCAAAGCTGGTAATACTCTTTCTTTTATCCCTTCAGCTCATCTGTATATTTGATCATTTTTCTCCTCTTCTTAAGGGATTTACAAACAAGTTCCTCATTATCAAACAACAAAGCTCCTGTTTATATTTCTTCTCTGGAACAAATTACATCTTCCTATATAGTTTATACATTGATCAAAAATTATCAATAAATTAATTTGCAAGTCAAATTCTTTTTATTTCAGATTTTCTCCTTCAGTTTGCCAAATGCACACATCTTCTTAGTACTATTTCCTTAAATTTCTTTTGGGAAGGTTGCTTCTTACCAAGTTAACCAATGGGATTACTTTTGTCTTCATCTAGTTTGGTTTTTTGGTTTTGTTTTTTTTTCCCTGAAACTTGTCTATTCCAGCATTTGTTATCTTTGTTTTTGTTTTGCATATCTTCTGTATTTTGGTATTTAATTGCCCAATTGCATAATCTCTATGCTCTATTTAGTCCAATGTTTTCCTTACTTAGTCCTGCTTTATTTATGACAAGTTATTAGCTCTCCCAAAAGAATTAGGAGACAAGGGTATATTAAAGTTAAGATTTAAGAGCATGTTGAATATAGGAAGGTACTGATGGTCCATAAATGAGGCAAATAAAGGTCTCATGAGTCACCATGCACCAGCTATCATAGAAATGCTGAAACTTTACTTTAAAATTTAATTTGATACCCTTGTGTTACTGCCATAATGAATTTTTTCCTAAGAACATCTCACATTTATCTTAACTATATAAACTATTGGCTTTTCAGTCTGAGGACAGTCTCTAGTTCCTAGAACTGCCTCTCCAGAGGGTAGAAAGGGTGCAGGCATTAGAGCCATCTCTGCTGAACTGAAAGCCTCCTGCTATGAAGGTTTTCTTTTTTACCTTTGGACAGCATTTGTATTCCATATTCTATTGTAACTTCTTTGATTAAAATCCCTTGCCAGTTGCTCTTGAAAAAATCTAAATATAACTCCATCCTCTGAATTTGCCTTTATCTTAGTGGTAATAGCTTCAAAGAACCCTTGCAGTTAACATAAATGTTTTTTTCACTGTACAAACAAATAAGGAGTAACACTTCAGTTGTGCATAGATCCAAAGGAATTTTGACAAATGTGTGCATTTTATCATGGTGGCTTTAAAGCACCTCTTTATACCGGAGTCTTTTCAAGTAAAGCACCATTGCTTTCACTAGAGTCCCTATTTTCTAAATTCTCAAACTACAAAATCTTGTGAGGATTTCCAAGTGGAGAGGGATTAAGTTCTTTATTGCACACTTCTTGAAATTAAGTCACTTATCAAAGAATAGTAAATTAATTCCTAAAATGTAGTGATAGCACAATGCAGAAAAGTGATGCATAATATATACTTTTCAAAACACAATGCAAACCTTTATTCTTAGGGAAGAAAAAGAGAAAAGAAGAGAAAACAGACATTGTTACACATGGTTTAAGTGGTACTAATTTTTCCCAGAAAGGATGCATAAATGCATTCATATTTTTGAGAATTTGTGTTTGTTTTCATGTATAAACATACTTTAGCTATTTTCTAAAAAATTAATGGAAATGTCATGTAAAAAATTTGAGCTGGAAGTAGCTGAAAGCTGTTGCAGTGCTATTACATATGGCTTGCCCTGTTCCTGTTCTCCCTTTAGAATTTTCTTATAGCATTTCTGGGAATAGACTAGGTGGCAAGAACGGTTCTTAGGCTAAACCAGATCAAAAATTTACCTTTAGTATTTTGGCCTCACACTTATGAAATTGATAAATGCATTTATTCCATCAAGAAACTCCAAATATAACTTTACGCTGAATGACGACTCTTACAAAGCCAGTATTCTTTGTGCAAAGAATATTATGGAAAAAATTTCTACACATAATATTTTCTATGTGTTGAAAATGTATGCAAAATAGCTCTTAAGGAATCTCAACATGAGATATAATTTATTGTTCAACAAGTGTGATCTATGAAAATTTGCCATGCAAACTGCTCATATTAAGACATAATCCTATTCCCATTTTTTATAAGTCGTTTTCTTTCATAAATTTGCATTCTGCTCATCCTCCAGTCTTCTGGAGAGTCTAGTTAACACCCAACCTCAAGACCTTTGAGAAGAAAAAAATGATGGGACATTCCATATCCTTATTTCCTGAGTTTCCTAAAAACAGAAAATACAGTGTTCTGGTGGTAAAGCCCTGGAAATTGTATGCCTGCAATTTGTGCGTTTGCCCTGCATAGGAGTAGGGAGAGGTGGTTTGATATCACCAGAACATGCCCAGGCTGAATGACCTCTGAGAAAGGAGGTGTCCACAGCTGAAGTGGCCTTTTTTGTTCCATCTGCTTGTAAGGGTTGTTACACATTTAGAAAGGGGGTTGCAGCTTATTTCTATAGTTGTTTCTTTGTGCTGCTACATCAGGGGGCATGCTGAATCTGAGCATTAACTTAAAATGTCAGTAGCTAACCTTTTGAACAGTCATTCAGTGAGTCTTTACCATTTAATGACAGGCATATATAATTAAGTGCCAAAATTTCATGCACCTTTTTCCTAGAGGGCTTTTCATTAGGACCTCAAACAGCTAGCTCTTCATTCTGGAGGCAGCAGAGCCCCAGGAACAAATGTATTTCTTTGTGTGGTTTCATTCTTTCTGACAAATACTTATGAAACAGTGCTATAATGAAAATGAAAATACTCCATGCACACAGTCAGCTTTTGGCTTTACATTGTGCAAAATAGAAACTCGTCCCCAGAAAAGTCATGCTGTGTCTCATGGGGATAGTGTACCTCATTGGAAACATTTAGAGTTAGCAGGGAACTAGAAAAGGTCAAACTTTACACTTATTCATGAGTTACTCTGTAAAATCAAACATGGATATTTCTTAAGTAGACTGACCAAGCGGAAGTGGTGCAGATCTAGCATAGCTGGCCTCTTCCTTTCTCTGAGGAGTACAAGAATGCTCACAAAAGTAAGCACAAAAACTAATTTTACTTGAGGGATCACTTCTGTCATTTCTCTGCCCAGAGAACTGTAGGGGGAAAAGGGCCACATGCAAAAAGTGCATTCTAAAAGATACTGTACTCAGAATAAAGATTTTCCATCTCCAAAGAAAAAGAGATCACCTGGATGATGATCATATTGCTTTTTCTTTTGGATCCATGAGGATCCCCCATGATCCTGAGATACACTATTACAGTCTCTCATTCTCCACCTTACCTTCAGCTCTACAAAGTGTTTCTTTTGTAACCAAGCAGTTTCAAATGTGCTTTCAGAAACACTAAAGATTGTGCAAATGCTGTCAAAACCGATTTGCCAGACGTAATATTTATTCTTTCTTTGTGATCCCTGCCTGAAGGCTGACACACACCCGGTGGGAGAGGTGTGCAGGTGGGAGAGGTGTGCAAGTGGGAGAGGTGTGCAGATGGGAGAGGTGTGCAGGTGGGAGAGGTGTGCAGGTGGGAGCCACGCAGGTCTCCCTACCACGGCTGCTGAGCTGGGTTTGTGCAACTCTCGAGCTGCTGGGTCACCGTGGTAGCAGTCACTTGGTTCACTAAAGCTCTGTGCCTAAACACCAAGAGATTAAGGCAAGACAAACCTCCAAAAGGCATTTGTCACTGTCATGGTTTGATGCTGGTACAAGGCCAGTGCCCCCCATGAAAACATATTGTCTTTGGTGTCTGTTGTGAGATGTGACTGAAAAAACAGAGCAAAGCAGGTTCTAACTTCAGAATAAGGGGAAAAAAAAAACTTTATTTACTTACAATATATAAAGGAAACACACACAAAAGGAGATGAAAACCTTGGAAACACTCCTCCTCCCCCCACCTAAATTCACAACACAACACAGTGAGACAAGACTCAAATTCCCAATCAAGTTACCATCTCTCAGATAATCAATCTTCAGTCCATTACTACCCTTCTGATAATCATTACTCAGTTCATCAAGGAGAGATAGGAGTCCCTCTTGCACTNGCTGCCCGGCTGCCGATAGCAAATTTCAAGGTGGCACAGGCACAGTCTTTCTCTCTCTCTCCGGGGGGGGGAAAAGGGGCTACCTGATGCCTGTCAAGGTTCCTGCTCTTCTTCCACCCTTCCATCCTGCAGGGACTCCTCTCCCCCTCTCTGCCCAAGGCCTACCTGGCCAGGCCGCATGGCCTCCCCTGCCCCGGCCAGCCCGCAGCTGGGCAGGGGAGGCCTGAGCTCCTCCACAGGCCGGAACCAAGAGAGAGTTCTCCTGGGAGCCCTCTGCTTTTAACCCCCTGTGTTCTCAGAGGCGGATCCCTGTCCTCAGTGGCCACACCAGGTGCCAATATTCAAACCTGAGCACCCATTGGTTTGACCACTGAATCCCAAAAAAAAACTCACTTCCGTTTCAAACCACCACAGTCACAAAGCAGGGGCTGATGTAAGATCACCCCGCATACTGAATCTTGCTTGTTTTAGACTCATTGAAGAGTGAGTTTCTTGAGGGAGGAATTGTTCTCAGTATTTGTGTTTCTTGCCCAAACAAAACAAACCCTGGGCTGGAAATGCTGTTGGAGTGTGTGTAGTAAATGCTTTTGTGCTTTCTTTTCAAAGAACATGAGAAACCTCATTTCAAACTCTGAGATAGTTTAAATAAAATTAAAGGACTAAAGAAAGAATAAAGAATATAATTAAAGAAAGAAAGATTTTTTTTTTCCAGGGGATCATTTGTGTGCACAGGCCACAGCGTCACTGAAACACAAGTTTTTCCTCTTGTCATTTGACAGACAGAGGCACATGGAAGAGGAAACACAGTAAAATATTTTTAAAAAAAAATATGTTCTGTTAAATACCACATAGGGAAGACCAAAATATCAGATCAAACAAAGGGCAGCCTATGGCACAGTTGCAGGAACTTCTGTACTCTGTAAGTGGTATTTGACTTTATAGGAAGAATCAACACATTTAATGTTGAGCTGGTTTGGTTAGGTTTTAATGTATAAATTAGGACATTCCTTAGCACTTAAATGGGTACTAACTTCCCTGGAACAATCTCCAAGTCTCACAGAAATAGGTGTGTGCTCCTTTTGCTGTTGTTACACACCTATTTTCATGTAACTCTCTATTGTTTCACTCACATTTGCTGCACACCAAAACACAAATGTAAGGTTTTCTCTACCTTTTCTTACCAGAGTGATCATTGAGGGAACAATGAATATTTTTCCCTCAAGCATACAGAATTTGGTGTCTATAAAAAATTTTTCTCCTAGGACCTTTACCCTGCACAGTGATCTTAAAATCATAAACATGGTGATTAAATGTTACCATATCTCATTTCTCAGTGAAAAGTTTTCTTGTAATTATAGATACTGGCTATGTTTTAATATCTTCATTTTGAAACCAGTTGGTAGTTCAGAGCAAGACGTGGATTTTTTTACTGCTCTTGACAGAGGCTGTGTGAAGTACCAAATTCAGGACCACATTTTTTGTATATACTGTATAGTTATCAAGTGCTTTGGGCATTCATTTGCTGAAGCACAATTATTTCCACTAATTTTTTAGCTCACAAATGATGACGAAGCTCATCTTCTGCAATGGTAATTTTATTACAGTGATGGGATCAACTCAGGACTAAAGCTTCTTAGATTTGGCAGTAACCTCTTACACTACTGCAGGTCTTGCTTTTGACAAGGGGACTAATTGCATTGCTTCTGTGAAGGTTTGATTATATTTATGTTTTTCCATTAGAATAGCTCCCAAACCATTTTAGAGACAGTTAGCTCATTTTACTTTGCTATCTTTTTTTATTCAGAGCAAAAAAATAATTTATATTCAATTAGATTGTTCCCACATTCCCTCAAGTATCAAAAAGATAGAACCACTTTTATTTCAGATGGCTGAAAACTCCTCCAACACACATATCTTGAAAGATTAAATACAGGGGAATGGTGTGAACTAAGCAAATGCTTTTGCCTTGGATAGAGACCTGACCTGTCTCACTACGGATTTTATTCTTGAAAGAAATGGATCAGAACGTTAATGTATATACAATTGGAAAATAATGTGGTGTTATAGCCTATAATTCACCTTGCCCCCTATTTCTCTGTTGTGCTAGAACAAATAGAATGTCAGAGAGTAGAAAATAAAGCTGTATGTTAACACAAGTCTAAATTGTAAGGCATTACATGAGTAATGCTTTTAGTTAAACTGACTGGGATAAAAACTTATTGGTGCTGTCAGTCTTCATGCTTTAGGATGCACACTGATCACTCAAAAGGGTTGGGGAAAATTCATCCCCTCACAGCCCACTCTTCTCCTTTCATTGCAACTTTATTGAATATGAGCATGTTTGTATTCTGTTTGTTTGCTTTTCCCTATTGTTGACTCCAGCTGAAGATTACATGAAATATTGGTATAACCTGATGAAACAGTGCCTGGTCATATTAGCAGCAAGTACTAGAGAGGCATCATGTGGCCATGTGTGAACTGATTAGGCTTTTATTGGTTTTCTGATTTCCTGAAAAAGAGCTGTGTCAGATCTGTTTTAGGAAGATTAACTTGTCATTAACCTAAGTGCTAGGAAAAAGATAAAGGCTTGCCAACCAATAAGCTGTTAATTGAAAGCTTTTTTTCCCTATAACAGTCAATCAGTGAAATGCAAAAGCATCCAGTTTCATCACATTTTTGTACAAAATCTGCAAGCAGGATGTTGCACAAGAAAGTGGTGCTTTAAAGAGATGCCTCTCCTGAACGCTTGTCACTTAAATCAGAACTGTGAACTGGAATTTTTTAGCACGAAGGTATGCTCAATCATTACCCAGAAATGTGATGTAAGATCTCCTCCATGCACCCCAGGAACAGAAGTGCAAGTCACATCTGGAATGTCCTCTAACAATCTCAAGACTTTTTCAAAAGGAAACATATTCTGCAATGTGACATGGAGAAGGAGACATCCCAGAGATTGATTTCAGACTGTGAAGACATTCAAATGCACATTTTTAAAGTAAAAACACCTCCAGCCTAGCTTGGTTCCTATGTAATTTTGCAGGTACCTCTTCTCAATCTCAAGGAAATCACCTGTTTTGAGAAACGCAGATGCTGCTAAAATTGATGAAAAAACAGAGGCCCAGAAATTATCTGTGTGAGAAATTTCTTTAAAACGCCAGAGCTGTTCTATGGTAACAAATTGTATTGAAATTGAACACAGGGGTGATGCTAAACCTCCTGCTGCTTAAAGAAACATCTTTTAAACTGGTGTCTTACAGTGCTGTACCACCTCTGCAAGTTGAAAACATTTGTGCAAAAATATGAATTTACCATGGTTCTTGTAAACCATAACAAAAGGACATGCTGTGGCAGGAAAAGTAACATGGATGGACTTTCAATGTCTTAAAGCCAGTAATACTCTTAATATGGTGACTGAGCATGCTAAATCTCTGGCTTGGGATATCATTTGCCTTAATTACTTCTGGATGATCTGTCTTAAAGTGCTGACTTATTCTTGAAAACATAAGGTTGGTGATGCAGTGAAAGTCAACTGACAAATCTGATATATAACTTCAATTAATATTATCTTATAAGTAGTTACACAAATATAAACAACTTAGAAAAATATCAACCCTCCTAAATAGCAGGTTTATCTTTTCCTCTCTCTCTTTACCCTCCCTTTCAAAAAACAAAAAAAAAAAAGGAAAAAGAAAAAGAAAAAGAAAAAGAAGAAAAGAAAAGAAAAGAAAAGAAAAGAAAAGAAAAGAAAAGAAAAGAAAAGAAAAGAAAAGAAAAGAAAAGAAAAGAAAAGAAAAGAAAAGAAAAGAAAAGAAAAGAAAAGAAAAGAAAAGGAAAAGAAAAGGAAAGGAAAAGCTATCGATACAGTATATAAGGGGTAAAGACATCTAATGCGTATTAACTTTCAGAAATGGAAATTTGATTGCCAGAGGCCAATTTCCAAAATTATGAAGAAATAGTATAAAAGTAGTTTATTGAAAATACTTAGAATTACATGCTCCAGAACCAAGAGGACATAACGTAAGAAGTTACATTGGGCAAAGCTTAGATGGTATGAGCAGGTTATGGTCATTGATTTGTTGTAGTATTTCACTGCAGTACAAAAGAGCATAAAAAAATAAAATCCTAATGTCGTTTTTTAATTGACCAAAAGAAATCGGCACCAATTTCTGGCAACTTTGGTGGACAAAGAGAAGGACTTTCAAATCAAGGAGTAATAGCTGTACGTATGGATAGTTAATTCACATTAGGAATTAGCAGTTAATTTAAGAGCAGAACATTCCTGAGTTGACTGAAAGCAAAATAATTCCATTAAGCTAAATGTCAGTAAAGATTTGAGTGCTTATACCACACAACTGTTTCTCATAAGGGATACAAAGTTTGGCACTGAGCAAGGCTCCAAGGGAGTTTTACATCTATTATCAGACCTTGGAATTCATTTATTTTGGGGTGATATCACAGGAAACTTTAGGTTGCAGTCCTTCTTGTCAAGATGAACCATTGTGTTACTTTTGTTTACATTTTGTTCCATGTTTTTCCTTCAATTGAATGCCAGTCTTTATGCAAAAAAACTCATTTTTTAGAGGCAGCATGCATGATAGAATTGCAGTATAAATTAGTATCATCTGGCCTGATTTTTGCAGATTGTTCAAAATGTTCCAAATGAAATTTCCCACCAGCTGTATCCTTTCTGAAATAGATGGCTTGTTCTCCTGATGTGCAAACAGAAGTTGAGTCTATACACAGTACTTGGTGCTGTGCACAGCCCCAAGGCGTCCTGAGGACACTTTATTGTGTTACACTAATTTATTTTTTTTTTATTGAGCAAGCATTCTACATAACACAAGTTTTACCCACCCTGCATCATTCAATCCCAATCTGTCTTTAATTTCTGCTTAGATACTATTCTGGTTATCCTATAAATGGTGAATAGCCATAAACTCACCCCAAATGGTAATGCTTTAAACATTAATTTTTCAAAATTACTGCATAATCCTCTCCAGGTATGCCACCCCCACAAAGCTTATGTTTTATGATTCTATGGGAGTTTCTTTTAGCCCTTTATCACTGTCTCAGTTTGTTACACCTCTTACACTGTGATTTGCCTTTCCTTGCCTGGTTCTCTGCACAGAGTCTTTCTCTCAGTTTTGTATTTTAAGCCACGCAAACTCCAGCATTTTGTCAGAATAAAAGAATGTAATAATTTTTACTACTACTAAGCCCAGGCTCTTACTGAAAACTGGTCTGGGTTTCCTTAAGTTCCTGGATATCTAGCAATTTCACATGCACTGAGATCAGCCATTTAATCTGTCACGTGGAATAATGTAGGATAGCTTTGATGGATAGTTTGCAGAACACTTATTATCCCTGTTTCAGAACTAGCTGAAATGTCTGATAATCATTATACTATGCTTTACCTCATTTTTGTGTTCAGATAGGTAGTTCACTACTTTTAACACTTCTTATCATGCTTGAGTGGAGACAGTAATACCTTCAGTATTGCTTTCTATTTGTAGGAGCGTGTTGTTAAGACCCGGAGTAAGTTACATCTGTCTTGATCGTTTCCCTCCTTGGAAAGCATGACATCGCTTCCTTTCCTCATCCCTTTAATCATCTTTTGGGCCTTGTTGGCAATAGCTGCGTCAACACAAGTTTTGACCAGGCTTAGCTATTTCCTCAATGGAAATGGCATAGCTAAGCCTGGTCAAAACTGGATTGAAAACTCACTGTGGCCACAAGAGAGAAACAAGAGCACTGATTGCTCTTCCTCATGCTGGGCCCTTTTCATCCCCTGACAGCACCCTGCTCTTCTGGAGCTCTTTGTTTTCTTTTCTTTAATTCTGGGGGATTTGAGGCAAGTTTTGGTGTTGGGTGTGGTTTTCTGTTGTTGTGTTTGGGTTTGTTGGGGTTTTTTGGGGGGAGCGGGAATGTGGGTTTTTGGGGTGTTTTTTGCTTTAAGTTAGAAGTTTGCCTGTCTTGTTTTGTGAACTAATAATTCTGGACTTTCCTTGACTTCTACACCAAACATCTAGCTCCATGATTAACTTCTGTAGCCAGTCTGATTTCATTGTGGCTGATAATGAACTTTCTCTTATGGCAAAAAACGTGTCTGTACTGTACAAAATCTACATAAAACCATCTTTCTGGGGTGTCTCTACTGATAAACAACAGTGCACATGGACAGAAGTTAATCAATGCCAATTACAAAGTGAAAAAGCATCTGCTGTTCTCAGATAGTAAGATGGTCTCCTTGGTCTTGATGGTCTCCTATCACCTCTACAATAAAGGCCTGCTACTAGCTCTGTTAAAAATCCCCTTTCTTCTGAAATATATAATAGTTCTCTAAGATAAAGTTTTATGTAATAAACCTAATATCCAAGAGCGAGTGTGAAATTACCCACTCACTCTTCAGGAGGCAATTAAACAGGACAGCTGAAGCTATACATAAATGGTGGGAAATTGTTGGAATCTGTACCTCTGATCACACAGTTTCTGTCTCTGTTAGACAGCCTGCACTCCACTGAGTGCTTTCCCTACAAAACCAGTGTTGCTTCTGCTTCTTCCTTTTGGTCTTTGCATGTCTAAGGGCAGAATGAGCAAAGAGACTGCACTGCTCTGGGATGTTGAAGCTGCTTCTGATTTTCATAACATCTCTGAACACCCTCATTAGTTCAACCACTTCTCTTAGAGGCCTCTATGTCTGCTTATGATGTTATTTAGTAACCATCAGCAGACAGACATATCTAAGATAATTTAGTAAGTCAAAGCACTTGCAAAAAGTTTAATCTTTTTTACCAGATGTAGAAAAATGCTTTATGTGTACTTACATATATATATATATATACACACATCTTTGCTCTATATTATGGCCAGAAACTGGGTACCCACCAGCCACTCTCTCACACCCTCAACACCTCCATCCTCCAGGAGCTGGAGGAGAGAATAGGAAGAGAAAAATTTGTGGTTCAAGATAAAGACAGTGTCATAATCTGTTTTATAGTAATGGTGAGTTGGTGTTTGAAACTGTATTGGATTGAAATGGGAAATAACTACTGAGGAAATATTTATAGCTCAGCTCCACCATTTTTAAACCCATTAACATCAGTGGACCTGCTTCTGATGAAAAGAGAAGCAAAGGTAAAGTAGGATGCAGTTGCACCTGATGAACCAGTAGCATCTCACTTTTGTTAGCTACAGCCTTGTTTTTAATCAAAAGTAAAGTAGGTTAACGCATAGAAAAACTGAATTTATTGTACATGGCATTTTATAAACTTTGCTTCAAGAGGAGTCTGAAGACTTACTTTGAGGCTTTCCTAGATTTGAGTGTGATCTTAATTTACACTTATGCATGGGATTTTGCCTTCCATACCCATATAAATTTTTTTTATTCTTTTAAGGATGTAATCACAAGTGCAGTCAATTTCGAAAAACTAATAATAATTTTACAAGCCACATTTTTCTGTAAATAAATTTATCTTGATGTAAATTATATCTATTAAATTCTTGTTTATTCTTCTTCTTCTTCATTTACTTGTAATTTATTTTATTAATATAGGGTTAAGGCAATAAATCTGACATTGTTGATGGAAAATGGCCTCAACTATTTTCAGAAAGAAGACTTTAAAAGCAGTGATTAAACACCTATTCTCAAAAAAAAAAAAAAAAAAAAGGTGGTTTCTAAGACCCTGCTATTCACCCAGTGTATTAAGTCTAGAGCTTGTCCAAGGCTTCAGATCCCTTAATCATGCTAGCTTAGTTTCAGTGCTACATTTTTAGCATGTAGTTAGAACAATATAATTGCTACTTTATGCAGCTGCAGGAAAATGTAGCTGCTTAACTCCAGTGTGCCAAACACAACATGTAGTCTTGCAAGGCTTGGAGCAACATCTGCTGTCATAAATTTGCTATAATAAGACTCCCTAGGCCTGAGTGTTGGATGTCTGACCCTACTCTTGTCAGGGTGGTTAAATGCAATGTAGCATTCAGCCAGCTATCTTGTTCTTTTTTGGATGGATGAGTGTAAAGATGTAGTGTAGACTGTGGCTGTGCATTGGTAAGATAAATGGAAAAAGCACTTCAGTAATACTAAGGCAGGTACTAAAATAACATTATATCAGAATGAGGTAATATCTGGACAAATAATTTTCCTACAGTACCTCAATCATTTACCTTTATGTAGTATCTTAAACTGCTACTGTGTGTAGCATCAATTTCTGCACTTTACAGTACGTATCAAAACTGGGAATTGTTGCTTTGATTTTTTTCATGAGCTTCTCTTAAAGGTCAGTGAAAGGAAGCTTGTGAAATAAAGTTTTTGGTTTAGCATATTTCTCAAATAATGTAATATTTTCTGAAGATAGCAACAGTTAGAATATTGGGGTGGTGCTGAAATACTAGATATTTTAGTGTCAAATATCCAACATTTTTTAAAATCCAAAATATGAACACTAGGTGTTTCTTAAAAGTTTTTTATTATTTTATTTGATTTTATTTTATTATTTATTTTATTATTATTTAATTCTTTATAACTTTATATTTGTGGAAAAGTGCCTATTTATCTATTAATTGTTTGATTTTGCATGCTTAAGTTAATTAATTTCTAAGGTTTCACTCCACCAACCACATCTTATTTGCTCTTTAATAAAATTTACAACTCTAATTTACTTGTCTCCCTGCTACGAAGGCACCTGTCTCCTGCTGGATGAAAGGATCTGTTGAAGGATGACTTCTGTTCATCCCTGACTGATGCTATTGAACTCCAGTGGGCAAATCAAACAATTTAATCAACATTTATCTGGCTTGCACTGTGTGTATTACACTCTACCCTGCACAGCCAGGCTGTCAAGGATTCCATGCTTTCCCAAGAAACATATACTCTTGTTCCCAAAGCACAAGCAGACATTTAATACTTGAGCTGTTTTCATTCTGCTTCTTCCAAACTCTTCCAATCCTTTCTCTTCCAGAGAAGTATTAGTACCACCATCATTTGGAAGGGCTCAAACCTATCTGAACTTAGCAAGTTTTCTGTCAGCTCTTTGCTTTCACTTTGCTTTTATGCCTGCTTTTTTTCTGCCTGGCTAAAATGGCTGGGATAGTCATCCTTTTCTCCCTGCTTTCCAGACCAAGTGGGCTTTAGGATTGTGCTTCAGGGTTGGAGAACACCAGAGTTCCCCAGTCCAGAGTCCTGGGAGCAGCATTCTCAGCCCAGAGGAGGTTTCACCTGATTCCAGAGCCCTGACTCAAAAATAAGGACAGCATGGTCTCCCTGATTTCAAGTTTTAGTTTGACACCAACTTGGTAGCTTTTGCATGTTAACATCTAAGAAGCCATAAGACCTGCTGAGGAAGAGGACCTCCAACTCACTTAAAGTTTTTAAGTTCTTCTTTTGCTCTCTGCTTATTTAGTGTACTGAAGAAGTCTGTACCATCACACAGAAGCTGTTGCAGTGACAGCACCAGGGATCTTGGGGTCTTCCTTGTGCATGTTTAGGAGAACACTGGAAATGCCAATCTCTCATCCAACACAAGCTTTCATATGCAAATGTTTTAGAAATCCTGCTGTGCTCACCTTGTGAACAGATTTTTCAATCATTTTTCAGTCTGTGTCAGAGCCCTATAGGCAAATATAAACAAAATTTGAACACTGTGAAAAATACCCAGAACATAATAAACCTCTGATGAAGTTTCCACCAGTCTGGGACCTGTGCTCTACAGTTTTATTCTAAGCAGAAATTCTCAGGCACACAGTGATCACTCTGGAATGCAGCACTATGCTCGGGTGAGTGTTAGTTTTAAGGGTTTGACTATTGTTTGTTTCTATAGGGGCAGTGCTGTTCATCTGTGTGAGCAGTGATTCTAATAAGGAAGGGAACTGAGAGATTCCTCCCTTTGCACGCTGAATTCCTATTTTACAGCATTATATAACTCTAATCCCTGTTTCAGCTTCATCAGGATGAAAGTGGCAGGTATTTGGCTCTTTTCCTGTCACATCACCATAGTGTAATGGTGGATTTAGCAGGGTGAAGTGAGGATTGTCATCTCTTACTACTTCTTATGTCTATCTCTGAAGCCAGTAATAGTCATGCCTCTTGTGGCATGTTCAGGACTGGTATTTAGGGCCGAAAGACTGTTCCTTTTTCTGGACAGTGAGTTGAATAAGCTGAAGAAGTTTGTCCTTGGATGAGGGAGGAAATCTTTGGTTTAGTGCTGAACTCGGCACTCAGGAAATTGTATAAGTTGAATATGTAAGTTTTTGGCAGATGTTGCATTTCTACCAGATTTGGAGGAGGAATGAGGATTTGAGAGTATAGCTTTGAAATATTGCACTTAGAATTTAAAATGGATGCATTGTGGCAGCAGTGCTCTCTAAATTGTCTTTCACTTTTCACTGCATTTTTAATTTGGCTTGTAATGCACTACATGTTTTACATAGGGATAAAATACCAAACCTACTCACTTGGCAGATTTGTCTCATAAGACTGTCTGGCCTGTAGTAAAAAGCAAAGTGTTAAGTGAGTTTCTGAAGACAGGAGCAATAAGAGTTTTATATCTATTCAGCACATTTACCCCCTGAAAAAAAAGGAGTGGTATACTAACCAAATGACAGAATTTGGGGCGTATTCCACACTCCTGTTAACACTGACCATTAAAACTAAGCTGTAATTCAGGTCTAAAGAGAACCCGGGTTCACAGTAGGTTTCTGCTCTCCAAAAGTCTTTTACATAGAACCATTGGATAAAACGTTCTTTAGTAAATTTTCTTCAAGTAAAGAAAAAAATATAGTGAGGAACTAAGATTAAAATGTGAAAACTTCACCAGGCTTCTTTTTAAGAATTATCAACTTGTGAAATAAAAAAGTGACAATATGAAGAAGTTTTAAAGGTAATTATTAGCAAAATGGTGGCATTTCTATTCCAGTGAATATAGCTGCTGTGGCCAGCTATTTCATTAAATTGTTAATATAATTACTCTAGAGAGAAAAACAATTTCTTAATTAGAAAAAATGTTGAAGTTACTCAAATGCTTTTTAGTAATTTTGACAGAGGAAAAACTGCTGTGTTTTGTTTTATTTTTCTTTTATTCAGTAAATGCAGTTTGTAGAAGAATGAGAGTATGCCGCAATTGAATCATCAGATTTTAGTTCATGCATTAAGTGCATTCAAACGTGTCATAAGCATGATATGGAAGCCTTATCATCATTATGTGTCTGAAACTGAGCAGATGTCCAATAAAATTGCCAGAAATACCAGTGGTTCCCTGAGACGACTTTTCTGCCAATAGGGGAAATGCACTGAACCCAGCCTTTGAACATGGATCTGTGGGAAAAGACAACAACCTTAAGCACAGGCATTTGAAGTGCTATCAATGTCAGACTTGTTGCAAGTAACCTTAAGCTTGCAAGAAGCTGACTTCCCTTACTCTCTGAGTGCAGTGGCATAATAATTCAGTGTGTAAGACAAGGTCTTATACAAGCTTGCAGTACAGTTTCTAGGTGTGTTTAGCCTCTATTTGTGATTTTGGTTGCACTTCATTTATTGAAATTACATCCTCGATTGCTTTGCATCCATCTTAAGAAATTCAGTAATTCAAGCAGAGTTATTGGGCAATGAAGATTAGGCAACATGAATATTCAGTCTGAAAGAAGTTCCTCCTTCACCCCTTTTCTCTGCTGTTACTCCTACTATCCTTGCCTAATTCACAATCACTGTGCAAGCAGTGCCTTGAGTAAATACACCTTAAAATGTCCAGTGGGAGCTGCTACAGCCCTGCAGAAGGCAACTCTTCATCACCCCTTCCACAGATGGAGACAGAGTCGTGGGAGGGTGCCTCATCCCCAAGATGCCAAGTGATTAACTCAGCTGTCAGATCTGCACACACTCTAGCAGCAGCATGATTCTAATGCAGCTCTAAGACAAATCTCTTTCTGTGCTGCAGCTTCTTATCTAAAATAAAGGAACTGATTTTTAAAACCCAAACTCTTCCCATCATTGAAGTAAAATCAAAATAAAAAAGCTTTCTGTACTACTACTGGCAAAGTGTGGAAGACACATTGGTGGTGTCAGATAGTACAGATACAGTGTGAAGATGCATGGGATAGCAAAAAGAGTTGGCCTGCAGTCCATTTCTTTAATTTTAATCACAGCAAATTATACACTATGGTGGCCAGATGGTATGGTTTCACTTTATACAGCTGGTTGAAAACAAACTAGAATTAATTATCATAAAATTGAGAAGTGTTCAGCTACTTAAAAGTGTACTAAATTAGAAACTGCCCATTAAGGACATTTTCTGCTACTTCTAGTGGAATGGTGTGCACTGAAGTCTTGTAAGCACACTTTGTACGTATGATTTTAATCTTCATAAAAACCCTGACGGAGTTACAAGAAGCTAAAGTTTTGTGACGTTTAAAAGCACTGGTTTCATTTGCTGCATATAGGTTGTTTCCCTCCACTGAAGAGGGAATAGCTGCATTACAAGGTTTTTAGTAAGATGCCTTGACTGAGTGACTAAGACTTTGGCTTTCCTGGCCTTGGTGCTTTGGAAATCTTCATCACTGATGTGTATTTGTTTTTATTGTCATTGAACTTCTCAGAGATCTGCTGTTGGGTTTTTTTTCCCAAATGTAAGCTGTTAAGCGAATAGTTTGCCTGCACACCTGGAGATCTTACATCTGTGTTTACAGTCTGGGAACCAACACCTGCCTGATTGTATTCACTCAGAATGCAGAGTTCCTGTTTCATGGGAAACCACGATGACCCTGACTGTGGCATTGCCACAATTTTTCCAGTGAGTTTTGCATGGGAAGTGTTTGATTTCTCCTGTTTTTCCATGCAGACAGGGTCTGCTTTTGTCCCCATCCTCAAATGGAGTTAAAGCAATCATCCTGAAACATCCTCAAATAGTGGTTGAAGCAATGCCCAGGATGCTGGTGGGTGATGCAGAATGGCATTGGTGAGGAGTGGTGGGGACTGCCGCTTGCTGAGCACAACCAGTTCCAGCTCATTCCACTGGACTGACCACAAGGCACAACTGAACCCTGCAGCCACAATAGCAGTGCCTCAGGAAAAGTCCATGTGAGAAAGGGCAAAATGCTGCACAGTCAGTGAGGAGTGAGGGGAGGGTGTGAAAAACAGCCCTCAGACACCAAAGTCAGAGGAGGAGAAGACATTCCAGGTGTCTAAGCAGAGATTCTCCCTGCAGGAGATCACGCTGGAGCAGTATCCACACTGCAGCCCATTTTGGCAGGTAGACATTCCCTGAAGGAGAATGGTCCATGGAGAACCCATGATGGAGCAGGTTGATCCTGAAGTGCTGTAGCCCATAGGAAGGAGCCACCCTGCAGAAGAGGAAAAGAATATAGAGGAAGCAGAGGCAAAGAGGAGCTCTTATGGACTTACCACAGCCCCTGTTCCCTGCACTGCTTGGAAGGAGGGAGTAGAGGAGTCAGGAATGAGAGAGGGAAGTTGAGCATGTCAAAAAGAGGGACTTTGGGGGAGGTTTTGTTTTGTCTTTCCTTCTCTGGTTGGTACTTTATTTTAATGGAGAATAAACTAAATTAATTTTAGTCAAGTCTGTTTTTCTCATGAGAGTAATTGGTAAGCAAACTCCTTCTTTAACTTGACCCTTGAGCTTTTTTGTCTTCTTTTCTCTCCTGTCCTGCTGAGGAGGTGGAATGAGAGCAGTTGGGTGGCAGCTGGCCACAGTCACAACAGAAATTGTTACACTTGAGGAGTCACTCTGGGTAAGTAGATCTACTCATCTTGATTATTTTTACCACTCCAGGTTACATGTGCTTAGTTGACATGTTTTGCCTCTGTGGCCAGATTGCCACCCAATTGTTTCTACAACTGTGCAGACCTACAGTGAACTCAGAAGACAGCACTACAGCACCATTCAGAGAAGCTGCAGCTCACTCTGTTCCCATCAAAAAGTTGCTTTCCTGCAGCTTCCACAAACTGCTAATTCAATTTAGAATTAAAAATTTCAGATACCTTTAAGGTATCTTGAAATTATTTACTTGAAAAGTAATGATTTATTTAAAGATTTAAAAGATTTAAAGATTTAAAGATTTATTTAAAATATTTTTTAAAAAAATTTATTACTTGAAAAGTAAAGATCAGATATTTGCAAGCAAAATTTGAATTGCTTCCCCATCAAGGACCCAGGAATTTTTTTCAGACAACTCTTCATATTCTGTCTTATGCTAAATTAAAGAAATGTTTACTACCTGTGTGTTCTTACTGGGAGGTTATGTCACTGGGAGATGCCAGCAGCTGCTTGTCCACAGTGCACATTCACATTCTTAGAGATATTTCACAGAAACAAACTTCAGGCTTTAAACTTTTCCAGGAGTTGCTCTACAGTATTAAACAGCCTTTTACCCTTCTTCTTTTGAGTTTTCTTTTAGATCAAAGCATATGAAATTTGTAGTAGTATTAGAGGGCGTATTTATCCATTGTCCTGGCCAGCACTCCAGTACTGCAGACTTATTATTTTTAAATACTCCAATGTCACCTTTAAGGCAGAAGAGGACAAATCAACTGTTGTTATTCACCTGTTGATGATAAAGAGTTAATTTGCTCAGCTAGGGCTTCTATATTCTCCTGAATTTAGTTACTGATCTCTCCTGTCTATAAGCTTTTGTTCAGTTGTTTCTTCTTTACAAAGTTTTTTACTCTTTTTATACACACACAGTACCTTGTGAATGTAAATACTAATTGTTTTTCTTTCTAAATAAGGTTCCTCCTAAACAATTAAAATCATACTACATCCAGGTAAAAACTTTTCTTTAAAGACTTGCTACTGAAAAGGCGTTTAAAACCTTTGTGGATGCTCTTTTCAAGAAAAGGAGCATAATTTTATTTATATTCTTGAATTTGTATGTTTAATGCTTCAAAGAGGTTTCTTAAATTATGTGAAGTAGACAAACAGGCCAAGCCTAATTCAGAAAACATGAGAATGGCTTTAGCTTTCAGTTATTTTTGCAAAATATTTTGGCAGTCAAAACTAGCAAAATATTAATAAAGACAGAATTTATTTCACTTAACTTGTTTTGGTGATTTCTCTTTTTTTTCAAAGGCGGGGGGGGGGGGGAATACATTAATTTCTTTGCTAGCAGCCTGGAAAATTTATCTCAAACTCATTAATGCAAAAATAAGGATTAATTTTGAGTAACTCTTCAGACTGAGAATTTCTGTAAGAGGTGTATCTTATGTTTTAGACAAATCATATCAACATGATAATTTTTAAGAATTGTGGTAGAAGAAAAACTAGTCTATTAAAGAGTCTTAGTATAACAGCTGAGGGGAACCTACCTGGTATCACAAACACAATATGAAACTACCACTTCTTAAGCCAAAGTGCACATTTCTTTTCATGAATTTAAACCTTCAGATGGCTTTGGAACCCAAATCTATTTTTTTCCCATTAGTTTATTTTCAAATTTTGATCACAAGTCTGAGTCAGATTTTTCAGAGCTTAGAGTTCAAGTGATTTAATAGTGAATGCTGATATTATGACCAGTTCCCTGACGATAACACTTTAAAAATGAAAAAAAGAAATCTGCAAAAGATCAACAAAAATGTCTGGAAACAATGATCTTTGCATTCTAAACTCTAACAGATTTCTTTGCCTTTATTTTAATTGCATGTGCTGATTAAGAATGTGCATTCCTTCTCAAAATACACTGGAGTCGTGCCTTCTTACTCATAGAGCACAGCTTCTCAGTGTAGAGTTCTCTAATGTGTATTTTTATCAGTTTTTCAGACTAAAACACAAAGCAATACTCTTTGTCAATACTCAGTTAAAAAAACACTCAAATAAATGTTGTGCCTGCTGGTATTTTTTCATATCTTAAAATTTGTCAAGAATTACAGCAGCCAGGAACCACCTTGAGATTGCTGTGGCAGCATGAGACAACATTAGAGCACAGTCAGAGCTGCATAGCATAGTGGTGATGAAATTCCTCTTGAGGAATATAAACTATAAAAGGTTGAAAGACCTTCATGCATCTTTCTTTTAAATTGAATTCCATGCTGGTTTTATTTTTGTGCACTGCCTCTCCGAATGTAATATCAAATGCTGATAGTAAGATAAAAAGACATAATTTTCCTTTTTGTTTTCTTTGTCCTATCCCATTATTATTATACCTTGCTCTCAACTCTTCTTACAGAAGACTTACAGAGGGTCCTTCTTACAGAAAAACACAGGAGTAACAAATGTTATTAGTTTTTTTTCAGTCTGAACTCACTAATGTAGAAAATTGGCATCGTGGCTGGCCAAAGGTTTCGAATAGGATACAAAGTTACAGGAATCACAGAGTCCATTCTACATCAGTTGCTGCTGAACAGTCATGAACTATGGATGGACCTTACAGGCCAGTCTTTGCATGTGCTCTGTTAATGATTATTAACCATGAGTTACTAGCTTGTTATTCTCTACATGCTGATGAATATTTATAGGAGTTCTTTGTAGTTCTCACTAGAAATATATTTTAAAGGGACTTTCGGGTTGCCTATATTCAGGATATAAAATGAAATGGCCTGTTTAGATTTAAAAGATCTCATACTGTTTAAAAATTAAAGAGAAAAATTCTATCCATCACCATATCCACAAAGCAGACTATGCCTGCAGACTGCAGCAAACTGTGAACTGCAAACATAGCTTTTCAAGGAAAACCTAGTAGTCTGAAGGGAAAGATGGCAGAATTACTGAAATCCCTTCACAGGGTAAATTACATTAAATTGCATTTAATTTTCAAGTATTTCTTGCTATTTAACAAAAGAAGCAAAATGTGGCTGGTTCTGGGCTTCCAGAGTTGGTCTCATGTTCAGCTATAAGCACAGATGCACACAGATAGCAAAGATATCCATCTTTGGATTTTTCATAGGGAGGCATCCCCTGCTGCACTGGAATTGACATGCCCATGTTTCCCAATGAGTCCCTCTGGTCCATGAGAGTATCTGATGCTTTGTGTGCCATGAAGTCCTCTGCCTGTTCACATTGCTTGCTGTTCACTAATCTTGCCACTTAGATAATCCCAGACTCTATCCCAGGGAGAGACTGACAGATTACGTGCAATTACTGCTATCAAATGCAATTGTGACTTATTAAATGTCAGAATTCTTTTAAAGGTGGTGTAAGCATATTATATATGTTCTTCAAATTGAGTTTATATAATCACTTAGAAAATATTGTTAAAATGTTTCATTAATTCTTTTTGGTGAACTTTATTATATTTAGTATCCTTTCAATTAAGAAATAAGTTTTATTTGTCTTTTTTTTCTACTTAGGTAGAGGAAAGAGGATGTTTGCCTTTTATTATTTATTTGTTTGTTTATTTATTTATTTATTTATTTATTTATTTATTTATTTATTTATTTATTTTTAATACAGAGTAGTGTGTGTTGTGTAAGAGTCCCAGAAAGATTACGGTGTCGCCTTAATACTTTATAAAGGGATTTAGTAGCATTAGAATATTACTTAAGTAACCTTAAAAACAATTCACTTACAAAACTAATTTTAAAAGGCATCTAATGAAGTTTGAGAAGCACAAAAATTTTTTATTAATTATAAAAAGAGAAGAGGAAGAATTAAAGTTTAATTGCCATCTAGTCATCGCTTCAGTGTAGGCTATCACAAAAATTTGTTCTCCTATTAGTTGATACCAGTTGGACCTTGTTGTCCCTTTATGCTTCTTGACTTTTGTGGCAGACAGATTTCTGTATAAGTATTTTTGTCATGTAAGAAAACAGATACAGGACCTAAATTATTGTATTCAGACTTGTGTATTTTCACATATAAGCACACTGAGAAGCTTAGAAGCAAATTAAATCAGAAAATGTCTTAATAAAGATGCAATAACTTGTGTGAAAAAAATTAAAGGAAGATGCAAATAGAAAGTTTAGAGAAAACTTAATTTGCATGAATGCTTTTATGATAAATATGCAATTTACAAATAAATTGGGTTTGCCTGCATTGTACCCAGACATCCAACTAAGACAGGACCTTCAGAGCACCATGATTTTTCCAAAATGATTGATCTTCAGTCAGTCAGTCTGACCACCAGTAGGATAAAGGTAAGCCAGTTAAACACTCTCTGGGTCATGTCTGGTATAAAAATAGCCACACTTCACCAGACAAGTCTAAGATACTCAGGTCCACTCTCCTGTCTGGCAAAAGCCAGGAGCATATGCCAAGGGGACAGGCACCCTGTCACCCTCTCTGCTTCCAGCAGCCTATGGCCACTTATTGAAAGAAGAGGTTCAAGAATTGGGTTAAATTGGCTTTTTCTGCCTGAAATTATCTGGGTTTTTTAAACTCATACTATCTTTTAGCCTCCATACCACCTTGTGCTAATCAGTTCCATATTATAAGTACACAAACTTTTTTTTTTTTTTTTTTTTTTTAAGAAATCTAATTCTTTCTCAAATTATTTTGCGAGAATGTTTCAAAGAATTCCAGAAAGGGTGCCTTGAGGATAAAGGAAAATAAGACTTTTCATTTCAGTGACCTGTGTTTTTATGTCTACAGATAAGATCACTGCCTGCCACTGTAGTAAGGGGATCAGATAAAACTTTTAAACAGTGCTGTCTTCCTACATCTTTAAGTCCAAATGCTTTATTCCTGTGGCTTGCAGAGACTGGTGGTGCTAATATGAGAGAGACTTAGTGCGAATTTTGCTTTGGGAAAAAGCTGGGGTCATAGTTTAGTCTCTTGAAGCTTCTCCCTATAATAGATGTGGATTTCTCTGTCCTCTGTACTGTTGTCTTCATTGTCTGCAGTTCTCAGTGGTTCATTAAACTTTCCCCTGTATTTTATGGCATCATCCATAGAAAACTTGCAGTTTCCTAGATACAGTCTATCACACCCTTGAGGGGGTTTATTTCATAAATGTTAGTAGCCTTGTGTCCCCACCATCACACATGAAGGTGTAAGTGCCATCTGCACCAGGGCTAGGAGGTTCCAGGTGACCTGGGTGGTTCTTTACAATCAAATTCAGAGGCAAACAAGCACATGCCTCTTGGCTAGAGACCCTGCTCAGGCAATAGGTTTCTGTGTGTCTAACCGTCGATACCGGATTTAAGTCATTGGAACTAAACTTTGGTTTTTACTGTAATGCATAAGTTAAGTTTTTTCTTTTCAGGCCTCACATATATGGCAGAATTTAATATATTTTTTCATCCTTTCTTGAAGTGCCTTGCATTCTCAAAGTCCTGTCAGTTCCTCAGATAAAATGTTGCTTTTCTTTTCCATCTGCCTTTCTTCCCTTTTGTATTACATTGCTTGCAGACCTACAGTGAGAGTTCTCTGCTTCTACATTTTCCCTCATTCTATTTCTGGACTTTGTTGGAGGGTAAGATACATGAAAAATGTACTACCCCACTAACGTGGTTGTGGACATGCAATAAGTCTGAGAAATTTGTGCTTTAAATAGAGAAGTAACCTTTGCTCAGAGTGAAAGTGAGGATATTAAATGGCTAAAAAGAACAGTGTTGCCAGCATAGCCCTTCTAATCTGTGTGCACTTCATCACTATAATCCCTCAGTCAAGCTATTCTAGCAGGAACATGGCCAAGAACTCCTTGAAAAGCAGCTTCTTCTCCTACTTGCACCTAATTCTAGCTTCCATGTTTCCATTTTAGTCTGGTTTATTGCACTGCTTCTTCAAGTCTTTTCATGTTTTCTCTTAATTCTTTTTAAATAATGACCTTTGCTGATAAGCATGTCATGCTTGTTCATATGTTTATTTTTTGAAATGTTCCATCTTAAAATTTGATGGTTCTTTTTCAGATTTATCAAATAGAAAATTTAGAATAGCTTGATTATTATCTTGAAAAGTTATTTAAATAAAATGTAGATTTTTCTGACATTTTAATCTTGTCTTCCAGAAGGACAATAACAACAGAGTTAGGAGAGTCTTCCATGCCATTTGAAAGAAATATGCACATTTTTAAGGACTGAGATGGCTTTTTTTTAATATTCCCATTTATGCTGTTGCTTTTTTAAGAAGAAAGTTTGAAAATTAAAATGTACAAAACCAACTGTAGGTGATTTTTTTACTAAAAATAATTGTCTACGGCATCTGAAACCTTTTATTTTTTCCTTTGAACACGGCTGTTATTTCAGGGTGGGGGGAGGGGGATGAGGTGGGGAGGAATTCTGAGTAACATTTGAGTTTTTTTAAACTTCCTCTTTTCATTGAACAAGAAATTTGGTACATACACTTGGGAAATTCTGTGCTGGTGTTTCCAGTTCTTAGCTATTGAAAATTTAGATTTGATGAAAAACAATAAAAGACTGAAGATTGCCATTTTAAGCTACCTTTCTTTTGCTCACTGTTCTTTGTTATTAAAAATATGGCATTCTTTGCCTGCTAGGGATATCTTGAAGTGACGTATTTCTAAATACCACTTCACATGTTTCAGATTCTGGTTTTATTCAGTGTTTCATAAAGAAAATCCCTGCTGCTTCTCAGTATTGAAGGTCTTGGTCTTATAACTGACAGGATGTTAGTGTTTATTTTTGCTTTGGGGAGAGTGTTAAAAGAGATGCAAGGAATGAGTAGAGATTAGGAAAAAATCACCTTCTCATGATATCTACAGTATATGTCTCTGTCACAATCCTCCAAGCATCCATGTGCACTTTTTTCCCCCTTCTCTCCCTTCTCAGCAGCACTTCCCTGACTGGCTGTAGATTCTGGTGTATGCAACATACATGCAAATATGTGCTGGAAATCTGTCCCAGCAACAGCCCAGCTTGTTGTCCTTTACACTGAAGGCTTGTACCTGTTTCTGAAAAATATCTTGCAATTCTGATGCTACATGATTATCACATCGCAGCTCTTTATTTGCTTAAAAATACCGGAGGACCACATGAACCTGCATGCCATGGCCCAAAACCTTATGTGTAAGGGGCAGCTTGCCTAGCTGGTTCTGACACCAGTGCACACCCCATGGATGCACCACCACAATGTTCATCACTCCTGGCACCTGAAAACCAGGTCTCATGACATGTCCAATAGTAGCATTCAATTCCTTCACCATCTGGTGACCAAATTTGTCTCTCCTGACTTGTGACACTGCTTCTGCAAATAAGCAAGCAGGAGCCTTGGCCCAGAGCAAAATTCATCTCGTGCAGCTGCACAGCACTCAAGGGCACTGGGGCTGCACCCTGCTCTGCAGAGCAAAGCTGCTCGAGTGGTGCTCCTCTGGTGAAACATCACTGCACTGCCACTGGTGGGACACCACCTTTGCAGTAGCCTTAGGTGTATCAGCTGTACTTTTACATTCTACCAGTTGGATCTCTAAATACTGCATGCCGTAGTATCTGCTGTAGTGCTTAAATGCTGAAAACCTGTACACTGCTATGTACTTCAATACAGCGCAGACGTTATGACACTGAAAGTTTTCACAAACTATTTGAAGCACCAGAAGCAGCAGTCCTGCACCTCCCATACTGCTGGCCACCCTTTTCCACCCTCACTTTTATCTGTTCTCTTGTAGAATCCAGTATTGTTCCCATACAGGAACACCCCAGGCAATGCAAAAATGTAAGCTATGTTTTCTAAGGCTAACTGTATTTACTGGTATTCAATCTTATTGCAAGCTTTTGCCCAGATCTGTTCTTACACTTGTTCCCAAGTGCAACCACAAACACTTCTGCTGGCCTAAGGGAAGGGAAAGGATAGCATTGAAAGAGAAATGGCAGTGGGAAAGCAATTTTCAGGATAACATTGCCTTACAGATGACTCAGATGCTTGTAGAACTGCTTTCTATTGCACTTAGTGTACAGACACTTTCAGTTTTTTGGGTTATCCAAGTAAAATTGTGTTGCAGTTTTGACCTGTAAAGTAAGATTTGGATCACCATATATGAAGAAATAATAAAAGTGAAAAGTCACTTACTCGAAGGCAGCTACACAAAATGTATCCAAGTATTAAAATGGTTCTAAGTTTTAACTAAAACTTAATAAATTATTAAAATGAAGCTTTAGAAACTACCCTCAAAGTTCCTGCATGTTGCTTTTTCAATATTCATCCAGTTTAAATACCTTTAACACCACGAATGCAAGTGCAAGATGAGAACAGATATAATCAGTTCATCTGAGGCTCTGCAGACTGACTGTGCACAAAGACTGTAATTAGCTGCTAAAACCACGGGGTACTAAACCTGGGTGCCAGTAATCTTTCTAGGGTGCTATATTTACTTAGTCTATCTTGGTAGTGATCTGTAAGAGGTTTAAAGTAGCTCTCAAAGGCAGAGTTGGTGTTTGAATGATCATTGTAGGGAAGCAAGAATCAACATTTGGATGAAAAAATACTGAAAAAGGTTACCTGGTATGTTCGATGCAATGGGTGCTGCTGGATCAGCAGATGACATTAATGCTATGGAAATTCACCACTGGTACACAAAGTTTATGAAGGAGTGCCCATCCGGACAGCTTTGCCTGCATGAATTTAAACATGTCCTGGATCTACACGGACTTACTCCGGAAGCTAACAACTATGTTGAACAAGTATTTCACACATTTGACATGAATAAGGTAAGAATTCATTCTTGACTTCCCAGCTTTCTTGTGGCTGTATCATTTGATGTACTCAGAGACATGTCTCAGAGAGCTGCAAGCTTCCTTCTCAGAGGTAATGGAAATGATTCAATAGAAAACTCTGGGCAGATAAACAAGAGTGGCTGGCAAACAATGTTGAATGCTCAGTTCCCAGTAAATTTTGCCAATTTGAAAGTTTCATACAGTCATTCTAATACATGCTGATGGTTTCTCATCTTTGAAAATGAGATTTTTATTATTATTATTTTCAGTGCGAGTTAATAATTGAAATTTTTATTTATATATCTGCTTGAAAAATCTTTCTAAGACAGTGAGTGTTCAGCTGGATCCATAGGTATTATTGCTTTCAGATTACACAACATAAGTACAATAAGATTTCTTCTGTTGCAGGATTCATTCTGAACACCTTCTGTGCCCTAATTCGGTATCAGTCAATCCCCCTTTTCCAAAGGCACATCTGTTTGGTTTTAATCCATCATCCCAATTTTACGGCTTAACATCCTAGGTCCTGCTAAAGATACATCCAGCAGCTTTTAGATGCATTGCTGTCTCATGTTATCCCAACACAGTGTTCGTACAGGTTCCTTCTTGCCACGAGACTCATCCAGAGTCATTTTCCGCTTAAGCCAAGGTAACACTTTCTTCCAAATGTGATAAAAGGAGCAAAGAGTCACCTGTAATCCCTAAAAAAATCACAGAAATTAGGCTTAGTCTGAATTGTCAAAAATACAAACTCAGCTTTCAGCTAATAGAACAGATGGGCCCACCTTGACATAAAAATTATTTTTAAAAACCAATAAAACATTAATGTTCTCTACCCACATTATTTGTCTCAATGAGTTCAGAGATGTAATGAAAAATTTGTTATTACAATACACAAATTACTTTAAAAGCAGGTTAAAACTGGTCCAAATAGTAGCCATAACTGCTCCAGACATTTTCCTGTTCTAGAAATTGTCTTTCTGTTCTTCATTATAGAATTAATTATACTTGTTTCAGAAAATGCTGAGTACAAGGTACCTTGTGTGTTTTTATGCACTCTATTACACTGTTTTCTTGTTTCCCTACACATCTCCAGTCCCAATTCAGCTTGCTTTTTATGAATTATGTAATTTTTTCTTCCATAATCCTCAAGGACTCTTCCTATAAAATCAGGCTCCTTGCATGCTCTTTTCTTCCCACTGCCAATTACCAGATGGTTAAACATACTGAAATTTGATTAAGTAGTATCACCTAACTTAATAAATGTGCTAATTAGAGATGATGAGCAAACTTCCAGTTTACAAACACGAAACCTGACGGGCAGAAATTGTTAATTTGCTGTGTTCTTTCCAATTAAAAATTTGATGTATTATGTCCCCCAGAAAAGTTTTATGAATGCTAACCTTCCTGGAAAGCGCACATGGACAGTGTCTGAGCTTTCCTAAGAGTTTTTCCAGTTTAGTGTTAATGTGTACTGCAAAAAGCCCACGGCACTTCAGTGCTCCTGAAAAGTGTGGGGAGCTTTGGATGTTGGGGATTTTGGCTTTTTATTTTATGGGGGAACGTCTTTTGGTTTGTTGATATTTTAGAAGTTCCTAATTGCCTTTCTGCCACTACAAGAAGCTTATCACCCACGGAGTAGTTTGCTCAAGTTATCTGAGGAATATTAAGATATATGCCAAAAACTCGTCAGGTTATATACACATCAGTTTGACTCTTACTACCAATCAATCTCTCATCCCCTTCTCTGGTATCCCAGAACTTTTCAATCAATTGGTGTATTTCCACCATATTTCAAAGAGTAGGCATTTCAGTTAATCAGTTCCCAATGCTTTCATAAAATTTGGCAGCTAGGTAGAAGGGATACACCCAGAATGAATGCCCCATTCATGCAGAATTAAGCTTTTATTCATTGTTTAAGGCAAAAGTTGGCTGACAAAATGATCAGGCACTTGTTTCCTTTTGCCTAGAGAAAACACAGGCTGGAGCTGTAATACCAGAGTTTGGGATTTTAGGAAACAAAAGACATAGTTTGTATGGGTCTAGGCTTTTGTTTTGCTCTTCCCAGAAGGGCTTGTTTAATTAATGTTCCATGTTTGACAGAAAAAGATGCTTCAGTCTTTTATCAGTTTGGAAGTCTTCCCCCCATTGAAATGAAATTTAACAATGATTTGGCCTTTAGGGCTTCATAAAATGCACTGTAAAACTGCTTATTCTAGGCTTAAAATCTCATTATTTAATAATGTGCTTCCACCATATATCTGGTATTCATTTCCTGTTCTTCAAGATGCTGTAGCAATCCTCCACTAGCTATTACTAATCTGAGGCATAGATTTTATTGTGTGCTTTCTTAATTGAACTGTTGCTCAGCTTCAGCAACAGGACAAGGCAAAGTTATTTAGAAGACAGAACAGGAATAGCACATTTAGAATTGTCAATTGCATAAGACTGTATAGTCTATATCCATTTGGAGGTGGAAAAAAAAATGAAGAATGGGGCTTCCATGCCCAGAAAAATGGCCGGCAAGTTTTAAACGCTGCCCAATCTATTTGTATAAGTTAGTAGTTGGAAAAGCTTAAACACTTGGGGAAATTAATCAAGCAAACCAGAATGTTTTATCTGAATGTTTTACATTTTCCCTTTAAATGTTAATAAAAAATCTATTTTTGATTAAATGGCAGAAGTAGAGCTACATTATTCAGATACAACACATAGCATCTAGATAAGCTGTAGCTCAGTTTTATTCTTCTCTTGCCTTGAATAAAGTCTTGTGAAAGCCTCGCTGAAAACCCTGTGGCAAACGAGAACCAGGACTGCTCAAACAGCGTGCCAGGATTTCATAAGTTTCTTCTTTGGCATTCACACTGCATCTATTTAGTTAGACATGAAGTGTATATTTATATGTTGTAATTTATGTTTCCTGTGAAGTCATTCTGTGGGGCTTCAGGCTGGCTTAGGGGACTTATTTATGTAACAAGCAGAATGAACTGTGGCCATACCATCTTGCCAAGAGAAATGCGTTTGGGTGTTTTATGGCTTGGCATGGCTTTCTCAATATCCTCATAGTATCCTTGGTCATTCCGGCTGCATCCACACTTCTAACAAGAGCATGGCTCAGATGGAGTACAATGGAAAAGCATTTGTCTTCTGCATTCTGGTCTTAATGCAGAAATCCAGCTCAAGAGCCCCTTCCATGCTCAGCAGAGACAAAGGATCTTACTTCAAGATGACTCAGCTCTTTCCAAGTTAGATGAACCAAGTCTCTCTGCCCTGCCTTCTACCTCAAGGGAAAACAACTTACCTGAATCAGTGGAAACTAACTATATTTCTTAACAGAAGATATTTTTTTAATCAATTTATGAAAAAATCCTGCATGCAAATCAAGGTTCTGAAGCAGCATAACACGTACAGATGCAAAAAGCCATAATGCCATTTTATTTTGATGGTGAAAATTACCGCATTAGTTTTCTTTTGTTTTCTTCACCCTGTCCCCTCCAAACACACTCTGACCTGAACTCTGCATGTTAATTTTCGCTGATAGAGGATCAGATTTTCCCTGCTGCCATGATGGTAAAAATCACTGCCAGATCTATGACATTAGTGCATGAGGAAAAGAATTTGAGATTCAATTTCTTGCATCATGCATGCGTTTAGATTTTAGGATGTGAGATTCTGAGCAAACAACAAACTTAGGTGTCTGCAAGCTTCTCCCTGAACCTGAAATTGCTGAAGATTACTCTATCAGCTTCCAGTTTCTATGATAACAAAAGTTCTATGCTTAAAATATTCAAATTTCTATCACTTTATTATCTGAAAACCCATCACTGAGCCTGTGAAAAAAACATGTGTGTTAAGTGGATTATGCAAATGAAGAAATATGATTACATTTTAGTGTCTTGCTGTTTCAGAATTAGAGACATGTTGCTCAGTTCTTTTTAACCTTAGGATTATATTAGAAAAAGTACTTATACCATGCTTGGTTTAGATGGGAGGTTAAATCTTTTAATTGGAGAATCATGGAGAGTCTGTTTTCAGTAAGTCCCCTTCACAAATTTCAGTAGCTCTGATTGATACCCTTTCTTCAGGTGCTGTCCTGTGAATTTCACCTGTATATGTATTTAAATTACCTGATATTTTCTGTGAGAGATTTCTTTGAGATCTGAACATTTTTCCCAGTGCTAACAATGCTGTATGGTCTATTTCAAGTTTAGCAAGACTACCAAGGCTACAAACCTGACACAAGCTCTTATAAAACATGAGCATAAATGTTATGTTTTTTCTTCAAGAAAGTCCCTGCAGAAGCACCTGAGAACATGTCAAGACAAATAGAAGGGCCCACCTATTGACAAGCTCTTCAAAAATCTCCCAAACGAGTTTGTTTCCTTGTAGGTGGGGCTAGATGAGAGCCTTAAAACACTCAGGTTTTCCCCTTTCACTGCTGGTATGTTGTGTGAATATTTTTTCTTCATTCTCCTTTTTAAAAATTACTTTCCCCACCATTTCTAAAGTAAATCCTTTTCAGAGCTGCATTTTCAGACAGTTACAGTAATATTTTCTGGTTTTCTTTTTTATTTTATCATTGCCATTTTTATTCTTATTTGGAAAGCTTGTAAGAGTTATACAACTGTTTTACTTCCCTATTCATACCTTATAAAAAAACAACATTTAAAGCTAGGTAGTGGCAGGAAGGCAGACTTCAACTTTTGCATAGATCAGAAAGAAGATTTTTTAATTTAAGAAAAATTGAAAGAATTGGTAAATGGAGTTGAAAAAGTGCAGTCAAAAAAACAAGAATAGACAGGAATAAGTAGATAACAGCTTTTGAGGAAAAGGAAGAAACAAGTGAAATGTAAAACAAAAGCAAAATTTACAAAATCATAAATTTATAGTTGTATAAAGAGACTATAAAGAGATGGGAATAAATTCAAGGAGTGGAAGAAGAAAATAGTGCTTCATCCCTTCTTTGTACATTAACTGAAACCTTTATGGAACTGAAATGCCAGCTATGGAGAAAAAGCCTTGAAAAGATAGTTAAAATCTTAACAAGATATTCATTCTCCATCAGAAACAGAGCTGATAGTTGGACAGAAACAACATATGGGAATAAATATGGTCGTTTGCTCGCTGCAGTAAGAGGGAGAGGGGGCTGTGGCAGTGGTAGCCATAAGATCCAACCCCTGGAGGTATCTCTCCACAAAGCCTCTCCAGTGTCCCAGAAAAGCACTGGAACAGGGATTACTGGACAGAAATATCACCGCACTCTTTAGCAAGAACACAAGCCCTTGTCTTGCAAGCCCAGGCCACTAGGAGATGCCAGTGGCCCACTGTCTGCTCACCTTGGGAAAGACTTCAAGCACCAGGAAGAAAAACGTCTCCAATCAAAACAACGGCACCTAATTAGGGAAGACAGCCTCATCTTCTAATTAAGTGTTTGCTGATGACTCTGTTGGCTTGGCTTTCCTTTTCCCGAAGTGCTTAACTTGGGGGATTCTATGGCTAGTAGGGGAAAAAAAAAGCAAAAACAAATTTCAAATTTCTTCCAAATAGCTGTGCTGTGTAGGCAGATAAAAACAGGAAGCCAGAATTTAGACTTGTTTAATGAACTATATGTATCATTATTAACTGGAAATATCCAATAGTTCTAAGCTGAAATCCTTCATGAAAACTGCCTATGGCATCAAAACGTTGTTGAGGTGAGCATAAATTTGGAGCTGTTACCATTAACGTGAAGATTTCTGGGGATCTCCCCATCTAGTTTATCAGCATGGAAAAGTTCAGTGATTTTTTTTCTTCTTAGTTCTCCCATCTGGAGCCAGGACATTTCATTGGCCTCTCAGATTTTCCCTGGATGAGAGGACTCTTTCCCTTCATTTCTAATAAAACCACTGAAAAGTAGCAGGGATTGTTAGTCCCACTTGCCCACCAGAAAAGGCACAGCCCAAGCTCTTGCCCACCCTGAGTTTAGGAAAATCAGTGAATTCACAACAGCTACTAGAAGAAAGTACTCCTGACTTATCCTCTTGACAAAGGAGGATGCATCTCTTTAGCAACTAGAAACCTTGATGAAAATATCAACTTCAGCAGTGGGTCCCTGTTGTAAGTCATGAACTCCAAATGGAAAATGTAAAGTTGGTATCTGAGAGCACTTTCTATAATCATTAAAACTGAAGTAATGACACTACAAGTAGTTCTGTGGGAAGGATAAGACTTGTTATTTCATTATGCATGGTTTGCTGGTTATTTATAGATACGAGCACACTGTGGCATGCGTGCCTAACAACACCCACAAAATTACATCTGTAACTGGTCTAATGACAAAAAAACCCTCCTAGACTGGGCTCTGCACATCTAAGATAAGCACAGTTGACTTTCTCATCACCAAGATGTATATCAAGGAGCTATACTCATAATCTCCATGTCAGGAATAATGAAGCAGTACTATTGAAAATAAATCAGACATAATAGGCTCTTAGGTATTGTTTTAAGGGTCACTGTCTTCTTTTTCAGTTTTAAAGCTATACAAAAACTCAAGGAGTTAATTGTTTGTACAATTATAGTAGCAGGCACACAAGGGATGTGGCTGTGAACAAGCAAAGTTGGGCCAGAGCTTGATCAGCGTTTCCAATGAGAGAATAATTCAGCAATTGTGTGTCCCACAATGGTGCCAGGGTTTAAACACTACAGAAAGCAGCAATGACCTCTCTTTCCCCCATCCCCACACTTCAGTTAGCAAGAATTTGTGAGTCCTCTTACCTCAGATTAGGGAGCTATGTCCTACTAGAAATTTGTGTCATTGGAGCAAAATCTTTCTGGTTTATAAAGGAGAGAAGTGCAGCCCTTAAAAGCGAGCTACATTCTGATGAAGATAAAAGAAGGAAGGGCCAGTTTGGTCTTCCTCCTTGTATCATGCATAGAAGAAATGCAGAATTGAGAAGCTAAACACTCATGTAAATAGAAAATTATAGAGTGTCCATACAGAGAAGATGGTGATGGTTGGGACCTAATAGTTTGGGTCTTAAAAATCAAAAAAGCAAACAAAAAAGCAAAAACCCTTAACACTGAAAGCCTTTATAGGTAAATTTTCTGACTAGGATAAGCCATTCCAGATCTTCTGGGAGGATAACCTTCTCTTTCCAAAATTTGGTGTCTTATCCAGATGACTCTTCCATTTGGACTGTCTAGGTAGTCTCTCTGAAAACACCTCACCCAGATCTGCTTGCGCTGGGAGGAAGGTTGCATCTACCTTAAGAGACATAAATGGACTCAGAAGTTGGCTACAGGTGATGAGTGGCCACATGCCTTGCGAGTGGGAGTTAGAAGGTAGTAGAAGGGAGTTGGCAGGATAGGGAGAAGGAAACCATGCTCTACAGTCAGAGATATGGGAATGCCTGCAGTGGTGCTTCCTCTGGTCCTGCCCATACAGCTCCCCTCTGCCACTGAAATGAGCAGTGGCAGATCTCCGTACGCTCCCAGCACTGGTAGGATCCAGCATCTGATAGCAATGGAGTGCTGGAAAGAAAGGGATGGAGAAAGAGAGAAATGGAGCAAAGTACAGAAGCATGAGTTGTGGCACACAAGAGAATTTTTTTTCAGAGAAAACACCACATAGAAATTGCTGAGGAAGGAAAGAGAAAGTGGGGCTGGATTGAGCTGCAGCAGAAACAAAATGTTAACTGGCAAAGACAACATGAATTTAGACAAAAATCTGTAGATAAGCTTTTTATTCAAATACATGTAAAACTTGGCATTTGCCACTTCATGCGATAGCAGTTCTTTCTCTATTACACTTCAAAGAGGTAGCATTCATCTGCATCTATCAGGGGAAAAGATGTGTGTCCTCCTTGTTTCACAACACAGGGATGTAGTTTGGGCTGCCTACTGCCAAGGTACCATTGATTTCACAACACCCAAGAGAAAGAGAAAGTAATTTTTATTATTTTAGTTTTCTGCTTTTTTATATTTTGAGTTAGTTCCTGATCACCCTGCTTTGTTTTGTTGTACTTTGTTTTTCTCTTTTTCTTTTTTTTTAAAGGCTCAACCTCTATTTTCAACCTCTATCAAAAAATTATCTTTTTTCACTTGAAAAGAAAACTCAATTACATGATCCTTTCTAAAACTAAGAACTTTTATACCATTTTCAGAGCAAAACTAAGGAATATGATTTTTTTTTCTCATGGCTCCCTACAGAGACAGTTTTGTTTCACCTGCAATGTGCATTTTCTGTGTGCCCATGTCGTCGTATTGATTGTCCTTGAACCAGCAATCTTTATTATGAGACTATCATTTTCAGTGTAAGTGCATAGTCCCACTGTTGCCTGTTTGTTTGCTTTTTTTGATTCCCAGAATAGTGTACAGATTCCAGAAAGCTTCTTGGCATCTCAATAACTGTAGACTGGTTTCAGGCCTGAAGTTTCTGGTTTTCTAAAGTTCTGTTTTTCTGATGTTTGGGTTTGCTGAAATTCTTTTCTCAAGGAAAGAACATAAACACCAGAACTGGTATTTTACAATATATATGTTGTACATTCTTTCTGGGAGGAGGGATTTCTTTTCATGTCACTCTGGTTTGACCAACGTAGGTGAAAAAGTTTGTCTTTCTCTCACCAATCACATTAGTCTGTAGAAAACAATATATAAAAAGGGACGATTTCTCATAAAGAGATATTTCACAACAAAAAAAAAACCAAAAAAACCAAACAAGAAAAAAAAAAAACAAAAGCAAAACAAAAAAAAAAAAAACAAAAAAAACCAAAAAAAAAAAAAAAAAAAAAAAAAAAAAAAAAAAAAAAAAAAAAAAAAAAAAAAAAAAAAAAAAAAAAAAAAAAAAAAAAAAAAAAAAAAAAAAAAAAAAAAAAAAAAAAAAAAAAAAAAAAAAAAAAAAAAAAAAAAAAAAAAAAAAAAAAAAAAAAAAAAAAAAAAAAAAAAAAAAAAAAAAAAAAAAAAAAAAAAAAAAAAAAAAAAAAAAAAAAAAAAAAAAAAAAAAAAAAAAAAAAAAAAAAAAAAAAAAAAAAAAAAAAAAAAAAAAAAAAAAAAAAAAAAAAAAAAAAAAAAAAAAAAAAAAAAAAAAAAAAAAAAAAAAAAAAAAAAAAAAAAAAAAAAAAAAAAAAAAAAAAAAAAAAAAAAAAAAAAAAAAAAAAAAAAAAAAAAAAAAAAAAAAAAAAAAAAAAAAAAAAAAAAAAAAAAAAAAAAAAAAAAAAAAAAAAAAAAAAAAAAAAAAAAAAAAAAAAAAAAAAAAAAAAAAAAAAAAAAAAAAAAAAAAAAAAAAAAAAAAAAAAAAAAAAAAAAAAAAAAAAAAAAAAAATGTAAGGTTTTCAGCACTGCTTGTGGATGGACCTTCCGAGTGATCACTCCCATTGTCTGCATCTGAGTCATCACTTGGAGTTTCCTCCACTTGACGACTTTCACCTTGGTCACAGCTTTCAGGTTGCCTGTTGGCTCAGTTCTGTCTTTGTGATTGCAGGTCAGGATGAACACACTTCGCAGGTACCCAGTGTACCCCAGTATCAGTGGATACACATGCATACCCACGACCCAAAGCAATAAGCTCAAATGGGCCTTCCCACTGGTTGGTGGTTAAATTTTGCACCTGAACTTTTGCTTGAGGCTAATGTGACTCGCCCGAAGCCTCCAACGAAAGGTGATGGTTCAAAATGATAGGGTTATTTGAATCCTGTGACACCATAAGGTGATTGATCATATACAAAGCTTTTGTCAACCGACTGTGTGGGGTTTCACCCTGCAAATAACTACTGTAATTTTATCTTCACCTTTTAGAATCATCTTTGTTTGGTACAGATAGCTCATTAGGAATTGTTTTGCTGGGTTTTCTATACACAAACTAGTCTCTACACCCATTGTTTCAGCATTCTTTAAAATGTCTTTCTATATTAATCTATTCAGTTCAGCTCTACATTGCTAACAATTTTTATTTTTATTTATAAATAGAAATGCTCCAATGCCTTTGGCTTCTGGAACAGGTGATTTCTATAGAATTTCTACTTTCTCAGCACATGCTTAGTCTGCAGCTCATTAAGTGCTGTCAGACTATGCAGAGGGTTATAAATTTTAGTCTTTTTGTGCCTCATAAAACTCACCTTTCTTTTTATGTCAGGTTTTATATCAACCAAATTATATGGTTCTAGTCCCCTGCTGGGGGTGAGGGATGCTGTGAGACTAATCAGATAATTTTTTTACTCAAGTGGTTTTGCTGTCTTTACAGGTGTTTTAGCTATTCTTATTAAACTAAAGGGATTCTGAAAACAGGTGTTACTTTAAAAGATATAATATTCTCTTAGAAGTCTTTTGCCAGAATGCACAAAATCTGACAAAAAGTCAGAGTATTAAGGCCCTTCCTCAAGGCAGTGCAGAAGTCTCTCATGTGCCTCAATCACTGTGAGCACGCTTCCCCAAGACTTGCTATTTGGAAGCAACAAGTGGAACTAATGTATGTTTTTTTGAGGGGGAGAAAAGAGGAGGGAGGGATCAGTATATGTGAGCAGCTGACAATTCCCTGTGCCTGGAGTGAAATCCAGTGACCAGTGTCTGTACAAGGTCATGTGAAGATATGGGAGGGAGCTGTTATTGCCCAAGAGAAAGAGATGAAAGAGGAAGAAGGACTAGCACTGGGTGAGTTATTGATGGACAATTCTTAACCCAACCTTATCATGTCAAATTTTCAGCCTGCTTAAGTCTTGTTCCTGATACTCTGGTTTCAGCTGGGATAGAGTTAATTTTCTTCCTACTATCTGGTACAATGTTGTGTTTTTGATTTAGTAGGAGTAATATTGATAACACACTGATGCTTTGGTTGTTGCTGTGGGTTTAAAAGTCAAGGACTTTTCAACGTTTCATGCTCTGCCATTGAGGAGGTGCACAAGAAGGTGGGAGGGATCACAGCTAGGACAGCTGACCCAAACTGGCCAAAGGGATACTCCATACCACAGAATGTCATGCTGAATATAGAAACTAAGGGGAGCTGGGAGGGGCCAATTGTTGCTCAGGGACAAGCTGGGCATCACTCAGAGGGTGGTGAGTAATGTATTGTACAACACTGGTTTTTCTTGCATTATTATTATTAGTTACTATATTTATTTTATTTCAATTATTTAACTATTCTTATCTAAATTCACTAGTTCTACCAGGTTTTTTCCTATTCTCCTGCCCATCCTACCTTGGGCAGGGTGGGGTAAGAGTGAGAGAACATGTCTACAGTACTCAGTTGCCACTTGTAGTTAAACCACAATACCTGTCCTTGCTGTTTGACACAATCACTGGTCATGCCTTTAAGAGCAGAGCATGATGGCTGAAGCAGAAAGTTCAGAATTTTCATGAGACATCCCCAAGAGCTTTGTCTGCTTTTCTTGCACCTCCCTTGTCCTTACATCACCTTCATTCACCCTCGGTGTTCTAGCCAGCACACAGCTGCAGATGAAATGCATGCACAGGGTGTGTTCCCATTCTCTCAGTCACTGGGATCACACCACAGGTCTAGGGCTGGGATGTGGTCTCTGGAGGAAAGACAACACACCAACTATCCACTTTGCTCTATGTTCTTTGCCTACTGAACCAATTTTGGCTAAACTAAAGGCAATGTCTGTACCTTTCTGTTTGATCTTCAGAGGTTCATAGGCATCTGAGAAGTGTTCAAGCTTTCTTAGTAGCATGCCATATTTTGAAGTATATGATAATAAACTTGTTGATGTCCTTGTGGAGGGAAGCACAGACCATTAGGAGCATGTAAGTCCTTCTCAAAAAATGACCTGATCCTACAATATTGATTGCCCTCTGGCTGAAGTCAGGCTGGAAGATGGTTGCCATTTCTCATGGGCATTCACCACCTCCCAGGACCTGTGGTCTTTAACTCCATTGTGTGATTATAAATGAAAAGGATGAATGTCAGTGTCTTGTTTCTGCATCACTAACATCCTATATGTTTACACTGGTATTTATAGCTTCTCATTTCTTTGTCCTATAGTAACGTTCCTGAGCCGCTCATCTCCTTGTATAAAAGCTAATCAGTACAGAAGTATTACTGATACCTAACCCCTTCCCTGAGCTTATGGAGGAAGAAGGAATTCCGCTCCCGAAAGCTGCAAAATAAAAAGCAGGACTATAGCACTGACAAAAAGAAAACCTGTTTTTAATTTACTTAGACTAAGTTGATTTAATCAACTTAGACTAAGTTGATTCTTGTTAAGGAAGTTACTGTACAAGATTCCTCTTCCACCCAAATTTTGGTCACCAGCCTGGTCAAATTCTGTGACAAGGCTGATGACCAAAACTGTGTTGCATCTGGAAACCCACGCCGAGAGAGAAGAAATAGGATGTGATTTGCACACAAATACAAGATCCCACACACCATATTTAAGATAAAAAGTACATCAAGGAGGAGTCCAAAAAACCTCAATTTTCAAATCCAAAAAGGCTCAATTTTTGAAAAGGCTTAATCCATTTACAGCAAAGAAGATGTAATAACAGGCATTGCTGTTTGCACTCTCCATTTTCCATACTTATTTGCAGCAAAAATTACAGCTATTCCTTACAGCTATTCCAAAAATAGACTCTCTTGTGTTGCTAGTGGTTTGTATATAATTCAAATCGATCACTTTTAGAATATCCTCTTTATTTTTTTTTTAATAACAGGCATGTTTGTAGTCAATGGAAGAGTGATGAACTACAATTTGACCATGGTGCTCTTTGCTTCTTCTTTAGCCACAATTTGAAATCCCATCTCTATTTTAGACCTGGGCATTAAAGGTAATCTCATGAGCAGAGATAGGCACTATATGAAAATAGAAACTTATGCTGTAAGATGTTTAACGTAGCCATTTAAAAGCCGTATTAACCTGAGTTGCGGTCATGAGCAAGGCTTTGAACCTGGGAGATAGAAATGTGAACAGACAAAAAGGGACACTTGCTGTGTAACAACATGGGCTCCCAAGAATCATTACCAGATGCCCCTGCACAGATGCACCATTATTACAGCAAATTTATGAGAGAATGTCCATCTGGGCTGCTTAGTCTGCATGAATTCAAGAAGCTTTTGGATCTTCAAGGGCTGGATCCACAGGGAGACCTATACATTAAACGAGTGTTTGATATCTTTGATCTGAACCAGGTAAACCTTCTTTTCTTTATATTTTTTAATCTCATTCTATTGCTTTATTTGTGAGTTGTAGCCTGCAGGCTCTTCTTTGTGTTATCCTCCCAAAACTGCTCTTGTGGACAGTTTTGCCATTAAGGTGCACTAGAGAAGAAGTGAGACTGTACTTTGAGGGTTTGGATTAGGACTTTTGTTAGTACTTTCTGGGGACACTTGAAAAAATATCAGGAAACAATTCTTAAAAAGAGATGTAATTTCCAGTTCACTGGTTATTTTTCTATTAATTGTTTATCCTATGCTTGTATATAAGCATATGAAAACGTTAGTGTGTTCAAAATTAATAAGTTCTTACAACAATGTTAGACAAAGGGGGAAAATGGTCTGCACTTAACTGAAGATGAAGTGCAGTGTATATAAATGGATTTAAATGGATTTTCTCAGAACGTGTGGCAGAGGGGAAAACAACTCAGATGAGTTCACACTCAGTGTACCACTGTCACAAGACCAAATACTACTGAATGAAGAGGTCAAGCAGTTTCTCCAGGCTATACTTCTAATTTACCTTCCTTTCTACTGCAATAGCTGCTTATGATTGCAATCAGCTCTCTGAAATGTAGTGGCTCCCAGATATATTTCCCTCAGTAGTACAGACAAGGCTGAAGACACAGCCATCTGGTACTTCCATGTAGCTCCCTTTTCTAGGTCTGTCTTGAGCACTGCCTCATGTTTGTAGGGTCCTGGAGCTGGCCCCCTTGAGCCTTCCACTCATTGTGATGATGAGTGGCCTGGGGCACATACTCTGCAGTACTGTGAAATGTTTAGATTTGTTGATAATTCAGATTCTGGATTAATGTAAAAGCGAGGAGGATGGAATCAAAACAGGTTAAAGAAAGAGCATTTTCTCACTCTTTGCCGTGGCAGTTGCCAAAGACATTTAAAACAAAATAGGAATCATCTGCTAATTGTTGGTACTCTATCTGGTGTTACAGAGTTGTGTCATTCTGCTCAGCAGGCTGTCATCACTTGTACAGTAAGTGATTAAGCTGCCAGATACTGGAACAACTGCTTTTATGAGAAGCAGAGGACAGATGTTTGGGGTGACTTAATATGCATTTTGAATGTAGATGGGAGGTATGTATGGCATCAAAAACAGAGAGGCATGAAGAGCTGCACCATGATTATCAGCTGGAGAACACACTGCCTTTTCAGCATGGCTTTCAGGATCACTGTCCTGAAAGACCTCAGCTGCCTCATCTGTGTGACTGAACTCCCTCTTTTACCAGGAACTTTCTTTCTGCATCTTTCTGGACTTTTGTCATCTTCCTCAGATGAGCTAAGATCGATACAGACTAAAGACTGGGGAAATGACCAGGGTAATGGCTGGGAATTCAGTCTTGCAGGAAAACTGGTTCATCACCCATCCTATTGCTGACCATCACAACTTTCAGGAACACATCCTTGGGGGACTGCAGGGTATGGCTGTATAGTCAGCACAGGAGAAAGCATTTCCCCCTGCTGTCTTCTCCCTTGTCTGTATTTTGTAATTCTTGGGGTCACAGACACCAGATCAGTGGGGGGTGGTCTATTTGGTTACACAAACTGGGTGGGTTGGAATGCAGTCCCTTCACCAGAGAAGGTCATGTGTGTCCAGATGGTGTCTTAGTGTAGTACTTCTACCAGTCCCTACAGATATTTTTTTATTCCAGGTGTTTAATAACTAATTTTATCAAAAAATTCAGTTTTCTACATAATGTGGAGTTGAACTGCGGTTACAGTAGATCAGTTTTTGAGCTAAAAGAAAAATAAGGAAGTAAACCCACAGAAAACAGAGTAGAGAAATAGGTATTAAACAAGAGCAGCTGGTGTGCTAGAGTGCAGCAAAGCTCAGAAATATATGCTGATCAATAGCCTGTGAGCATTTTTAAAGGTATGTTAGATAATGAGAGATCAACCTTGCTAGGGAAGGATGTTAGGTGAAACTAAAACTGGCATATTTGAGACCAACAGATATTTTTATACAGAAGAAAAATGGAAAGAAGTAGTTTAAGATGCAAGATATATATCCTGTGCCCATTGCAAATTTTACAGAGCTTTAGAGATTTTCTGTATTTTAATCTCTATTCAGTAAAATGATTGTATTCCTTTTCTTTTTCTAGCATTGTTAGAAGCACTCTGTTTTCTTTTTTTTTCTTTTTTTTATTTATTCCCAAGATAAATGGCCATTACATTTATGGAATACATTTAGAAACAAGAAGCATTAATCAAATGTTTTTTGAATACACAGCTGTGGTGTTTTTTATGTGATTAAGATGAGAATAAAGTGGCAACAGCCAGCTTCTTAGGGTGGGAAGAAAGGAATGTTGCATCTTGTCGATGAGGTAAAATAAGAGGATCTTTTTATTCCATATACTCGTTTTATGTCCTATAACCTTTCTACAGATTTTTCTCTGCCCTAGAATTTTTGGTAAAATGTAGGATTTGATCCTGAAAAGTTTTTAGTTAAGTACAGAAACATGAAGAATGGTCAATGAATGGCTGACTGGGGGTATTACACTGTGAGCTCTGAAATGGCAGCGATTACTGCACAAATAAGGGGTCTGTGACATTATGTAGAACATTTAGGCACCATGCTGTATTAAACAGATGACAATCTTTCATCTCCAAGCCACAGAAGTTAGTGGATGTAAGTGCATAATTAAAAACTTCGGAAATAATTTAGTCATTCTTGCTTGCATTCAGTTCCTTTAGTACTTTAACACCTTCTGAGGTATGAAGATCAAAATTTTGCTTCCTTTTCTACTGCATTCTTTTCTGGTTTTTGCTTTCTAATCATAAAGGTCACTATCCCAGTGACTGGCAGAGTATACAAAACCTCTTGATAGAAATTATTTCCTTTCTCTTAAAAGTATTCTTCATATAAAAGTGCTGTTATAATTAGATGGTTGGCAAACTTGAACCTTCTCCCATGCTTCCCCCAGCCTACTTTTTATAGATATATGACCTGATTTTTTTCCTGCTCTAACCATGGTTTAATAATGAAATTTTACAGTTTAAAATTGTTATGACTTCTATTGCTGAAGCTTATATAAATCATATAGTTTAGGGACTAGTTTACAGTTGATCTAAATCTTGAGAAACCCGTTATGGAAAACTTCAGTCATTTAATATGGTCTTCTCAGCATAAAATATATTTTTCACATGTAGACTTCCGCTTTCTCAAAATAGGAATCTGCTCAGAAAGCTCTGCTAAAGAGTTAGTCCTGCGATTAATCTACAATTCCAATTATAGCAGCCTAATGCCTCGAGTTAATCTGAGGATGTCCATGTTTGGAGGTGTCAAATATAGAATAAGATGGTAAAACACTCTTGACAGGTGCATAGATTTTCTCCTCTTTGTTTCATGTGTGCACAGTTTAAAACTTCTAGCATGTAAGGTGTGGAATATTAACGTCATAGGCTGCCCATGGGACAGTGGGATTCACAGTTGTGTATTTCACCTGCTCATCAGCTTTGCTGCTTCCAGCTGAAGCCTGTTACAGACACTTTTCTCACTCTTAGTATTTCCAGTACAAACACCGAATTTCCAGTAAACTGAAAATAGTTTAAAAGGAATAATAGCAGCATGGTAAGATTTTTTTGACAATTTGTGATAGGTTGAAAGCCCAGTCTAAACTCATTTCACTCAAGTCACTGTACAAATACCAACAGGAATTCAGTTGCAAGCCAAACCTTATCATTCCCTGCCTTTCTCTAGGTTGGAAAAAATAGGAAGTTCAGCTCCTCACTCATGGAAATTAATGGCCAGTGAACATATGACAGGGAAAGGGGACATCTTCAGAGAGCAATTTAATGCCATGTGGAGAATGTGGTCTCCTCTGCTCTCAGCAGGAGGTGGATCATTTCATGCCAAAGAGGCAATGGTGCTGTGGCTGTTTGGCTTCTTTGGCTCAGTTATCTCATGTGCTAATGTGTGTCCAGGCACAGCTGTGAGGTGCAGGCACAGCTGTGAGGTGCAGGCACAGCTGTGTATCTGTCAGCACTGTACAGGTATTTGTGACTGTCTCAACAGGGTGCACCTGCTCCATGCACAAAGGCCATTCTCAGGCAGGGCCTGTTTCTGTGCAAGGTTAGTGACAAAGACTGTGTCTAAAAGCCTTTCATCTCAGGAACATACTAAATAAGCACTAACACTTCCTAGCATCTCTTGTGCAGACCACCAGTGGTTTCATAACTAAATGACCCTATAAACCTGAAATACAGACATCTTTTTAATTTTTTGAAGTTTCTTAAACACAGATCATCATGTGAAGGTTTTTCAGCCCTTCCTTGCCCTTAGTGGGATGATGTGCTAATAATTAAACATACAAACAAGCAAACAAATAAATATGCTAGTGAAGTCTGAAAGCTGTTCTTCATCATTTCTTAACAGCATTGAGAAATAAAGGTGCTGAACATTCATAACTGTAATTGCAAAATTCGCTTTCCTTGAGATTATCACAAGGAGTGCAGAAGGTAGCATTTCAAGCAAATGTCTTATTGATGACTCATACATTAATACTTGTAAGTGTTATTTATATAATGACATTGGCAGGATAATAAGTGGTAGGTTTATCTTTTACCGCAGCTTTCCAATGAAAACTTTCAAAAATAATGTGTTTATTAAAATATGAGTGCAACCAAATTTATTTTTTTAAGGATTCCCTTTCTTATACTTGAAGAATCCCTTCTTAGGGAAAATTTATCTCAGTCTTCTTCACCCTTAAGCTATTTGTAATACAAAAAGGATAAATCTGCAAGCACATACAAACACATTTAATTCTTCCTACTTTTTTTCCTTCCCCTGTGCCTCAGTCCACACATAACTGGCAGTCCTAGTTCATGCATCCTAATTATGAATTTCAGAGAGGAAACAGTTATGTTCACCTACAGTATCTCAGCAGTTGTCAAATATACTGATGTCTATTTGGTTTTCAGTGAGAATAGGGATCATATTTCAGTACTATTATATCCATCAAAACGAGCGTTCGCCAATGTTAAATGAGAAAACATATCTAGAAAAATAACATCTGGTGTATCCATAATACATGGGAAGTGTTATTTGCTCTTAGGCAGAATTAAGGAAAAATTCTACAGTCAGCATTGTTACTATTTAACTCTTATTCTGAAATATCTTCTTTCATTAAATCAGAAACCCAGATGACTGTCATTCATTTGCTGTTAGATTGCAGATACATTTTGCCACCACTAAAAATAAAAACTGAACACTGTGATTGATTGATTGATTGATTGATTGATGGATTGACTGAGTCCTTATGACCTCTGAAGGACAAAATTTGCATAGCCATTTAACACTTGAAGCAATGGACTGAAAATGGGATTCTGCTGTTGTAGTTCTCAAAATGCTTCTTTTGTCATTAATTGGAACTAGCTACAGGAACAAGTGTCTGTTGCTTTGTAAGAAAATTGGATTTTAAAAGGTAGGATTACTGTGAAGAGTAAAGAAGATTAATAGGTATGTGGCACTGAAGGAAAATTATGCAAGTTCGAGGACTTTCTGTTAAATTTATAAAACATTGGACAGACCATGTCAGAGAACACTATTTTCTGCTACTTCTTATACAGAGATAAAGTCGGTAGACTCACGAAAACGGACACTCCACAGCAGTTTTAGAAATCTTTTGATAAGGAGCCACCAGATGATGTCAATCTTTAATCATTTTTCTGCTTTGTGTTTTTCGTTTAAAATGTAAAGTAGTTCTCTGATAGAGTTCATCTGACATCATTATGCAGATTGGAATGATAAAAAAAGATTTTAAAATGAATCCATTTAAAATATAAAGAAGGAAGTTTTAAAAGGATGTTTGATGTAGAACAGATAGTAAGAAATGTAAAAATATATTAGTTCAATAGAACTTTGTTGTGTGTAGGGATGACTACATAGCAATGTAAACTAAATCTCAAGTTAAATCTCTTTTTTCTCCTTTTTTTCTTTTTTTTTTTTCCTGAAGAATAACTGTTTCCCTTCACTCCTTGTACTTTGAACAGAGCTAAGGAGTGTTGAGAGGCAGATCACTTTTGCCTTTTTTCTTATCTTAGCTCCTTCCCCACTGTCCTGCTGTGTCTTTATAATTCAAATTTTCAGGTAGACTTTTCAGCATCTGATTCTGTGTTCTGGATATAAATAGACATTATCTTCTTTTCGTTATAGGAACATGAATGTGGTTAACCAAAATACACCATCTTTGGTATTGTAGTAGAAGGAAATGAGAGTCATTTGGCCATGAAATTCTCTATTAAAGCAGCGGTTGTGCCTCATATTCCATGAAAAGCATACAAATGTCCACAGAAAGATGTCATATTTTTCAGCTGTCTTTTGCTGCTTATTGTAACTTACTCTTCATTTGATTTTCAGTTGGTTTTTTCCTTCCACTTTTTCCACCTTAAGAACGGTGCGAGAGAGAGAAATGTTATTTTCATCTCTATGAATCATCTAGTCTAGAGATTCTAGTGAAGATATTTTGTTAAAGACTGCGGGGCCCAACTGAGCAATCGTTACCAAGCACGATGATCGCATGATCATGGAATGTATGAAGAGGTCTTAAAGGATGGAAAATATGGGTGCTGGAGATCAATGCTTCAAAACTACCTAAAACCTAAATCTTAAGCGTTTCCACTTTTTGTGGGATTAACTATAATGGCTCAGGATAACTTTACTAACTGTCCTTTCCTGGAAAATACCATTTTCAGTTGGGCTTCCTTGCCCAGACTGTCTTGCTCTGCTGTGTCCTCAGAACTTGGAACAGCAGCTGTGATAGGAATTGTCAGGCTGCCTAAAGAGCCACTTAGCCCCTTTGCTACATCCTCACATGTTTGCAGGCATTACCAAAGCTGACACAATAAAACTGGGTGCAATAGCTATTAGAAAGTAAGGACAATAATTAGAGAAATATTTTCCCAAACTTTCCTGAACTACTTTCTTCTCTTGTGTCATAAGTCTCTGAATAATTGAGCAAACGTAAGTTCAGCAACACAAATAACTTTAAGGATGTCTTCAGCCTGAAATGACTCCTTGACTAAGAACTGATTTTTCTTAGCCTACTCTAACCAAGCACCTTAGCCAAAGAAACAAGGTTACAGCAGCAACATCTGCATTACACTGTGGAGCCAAGAACCATACATTATTCCTTTTCCATGGTTCTTGTATTGGCCCAGCATTTCCACCTTGCCCAGAGAAGTCTAATTCCTTCTTTTTTTGATTTTGAAGGCTTTGCCACTCTCATAAATGTCTCCATAACAAGAAAAGCCTAGAAAGCTTATTTTTGTTTTACGACAGTCATTGCTATCACATTGTAGTCAGCAATAGAAGTCTGTATGTCAAAAAATTAATCAGAAAATAAGGCTCAAGATATGTCTTAGACAGAAAGAATTCTTTTGTCAGAAGTAACAAAAATCTACAGCTCTTACTTCCTGATATATTTGGACTTTTTGAAGGTGACATTTGAAAATCCTGTTCCCATAAGTTTCAGACACAATCCAACAAAAGCAACAAAAACAACAAAGCCAAGTCATTTACTTCTCCTTAATTTGGAGTAATGTTGCATAAAATTACCTCTAATGTAAAGTAACTAGCCTAATTACTGTAAACGAGGAGGCTAAATTATGCTTTGCTGTGTTCAAGGCAGTATAGGTACCTAATTTTTCACAGTATTCTTAAGTACCTTTGAAAGATGCAGTGCCTTGATAAAAAAATTCCATGTTCTATCAATATTTCACCTGTTTGCAAATACTACTCTATTTATTTACAGACTATACTAAGGAATGCATTTTTTCTCTTTCTAAACTGCCTCCCAAATTCAATTTTATATATTGGTTCCAAAAAAAAAAAAAAAGAAAAGGATCCTGTAATATTATAAGTACTTCACACAGTTATTGGTGCAATTTCATAATCTTAATTTTGTTTTTTAGTGGTTTGTCACAGGACACACGCCTGTGATAGTACAAACTTATGCTATAATAATGTCATTACCAGCTAAAAGCCTACATTATCATTAAAATCATCACTTGCTAAATGCAAGTAGAGTTGAATTCTTGACTGCAGGATTTAACGTTATGAGTTATGATCTAAAAGTTTTCAACCAGAGGTAATTCCCCAGTAGTGACACAGCACCATCAAGCATGAAGGCAAATTCTTTACATGGGACATTAAAGAAATGCAAGTCTCAGCTCTCTATTACAGCACTGCAGAATTCGGTGGCCTTCTTCATTTCTGTTTTGATTTTTGATTTTTTTTTTTTTTTTTTTTGCATTTCCAATGGGGTAATCTGAATTTCCAACATATGTTTCTCTTGAAAATCTAAATTTTAAAATAATCAAGTAGAGAAGTGTTGCAGATTAATACTTCAGTTGAATTTTCCTTGCATCACACAGCCTTTAGATGTAGCTGGTATGGATTAGGTTAAGGTTTCTTAGATAAATTAATTTAAGTGCAAACAAATTAATGTGTTCTGCAGCTTTCACTGAGCTTAAGAAGCATTTGGAGCATACCATTATCAGGTATCCCTGTAATTTTGTAACATTATATGAATAGGCAATGGAGATTAACTTTGGACAATTAATCATAATTATTTTTAAGTGTTACTTGTTAAATTATGATGACGATAAAGGGTGAAGTAATTTTAATATAAAACAGTTCAGGAAGGTGCTTCTTTTATTAAAAGAACGATTTCTTTTAAGGCATAACTGTCTTTTTTTCTATTTATTTATATATTAATTAAGAAAAAAGTTATTACAGTAATAGTTTACTATAATAATACAAGTAAGTGTCTACTATAATAATAGAAGTAGTTTAGGCAATGATAGTATATGCACGTAACTTTTAGGAACACTCATGTAACCCAGAGTTTCACAGAACATTATATAGAAGCATCTAAATCTGCCAAATAGAACATCTTTGTCCCTAGAAAATATGTACGTCTTCAATGTACTTTTACTGGAGGTTACAATTTTTCTTTTTGTTTCTTTCTTTCATGGAATTTTTTCCCATCTGTTGGTAAGATACACTAATGTCTGGTACCTAAGAGAGACAAAAGAAATGGCCATGGTGGAGGAATTCATGGAAGGGACAGACAGCATGATAATGACCCTGACAAGCTCAGATGCACAGGGCAAATGCTGTAGAGTCTGGCAAACCTAGGGCCATCCCAATACACCACCTTCATTGCAATGATTAATGCTGATAACAACCGGGAGACAGTGGGTTCTGTTGCCAACAAGCTTAGAAATTATGAGAGTATGGTCAATGGCCCCATGCAGATTCATGTCTCTGCCATTGTTAAGAACCTCAAAGAGGAGTTTAAAGAGGAGATTAGGGAGGTGAGGAAGAAGAGTGTGGCACCAGTGTGAGTCACACACCCCAACATCAGAGCCTGATGGGAAACTCAGTTCTGTCCTGGCAGCACAGGTGTGTCAACTCAAAGGAGGGAAACACCAACAATGGAAGTTCCACTAAAATGAAGGCAGCAGCAACCTCCCATGACCAAGCTGCTGGGTACTACAGACGAGAGGACACCCTTGAAGGAACCTCTAGCAGGTAATCCCAGTAAGGAAATAATAACCAGGGTTAGAGAGGCCCTGCCTCTAGCCAGGAAAAGGCATGAGAAAACCGGATCTTTTAGAGTGTTTGGATCCAATGGCCTGGCACATCAGAGCCACAAAAATATGAATCATTGGTTGATACTGGTGCACAGTGTACCCTAATGCCACTGGGACATGTGGGGGCAGAACCTGTTTCCATTGCCAGGATGACAGGGGGATCACAGCAATTGACCCTGTTGGAAGCCGAGGTGAGTCTGACCAGGAAGGAGGGGCAGAAACACCCTGTTGTAACTGGCCCAGAATATCCTGGGCATAGACTGCCTCTGGAATGGCTATTACAAAGACCCAAAGGGACTCAGGTGGGCTTTTGGAATAGCTGCTGTGGAGACAGAGGGCATTCAGCAATTGANGAGGCTCCAGAACACCTGCAGTACATCAATCACATCATTGAGTGGGGGAACACAGCAATAGAAGTATTTGAGAAAGGAGAGAAAATCATTCAGATACTCCTGGAAGCTGGCTTTGCCATCAAGAAGAGTAAAGTCAAGGGACCTGCCCGAGAGATCCTGTTCCTGGGGGTAAAGTGGCAAGACAGAGGGCGTCAGACTCCCATTAGGTCATCAATAAGATCACTGCGATATTTCCACCGACCAGCAAGAAGGAAGCACAAGCTTTCCTAGGCACCACAGGCTTTTGGAGAATGCACATTCTGGAGTACAGCCAGATTGTGAGCCCTCTCTACCTGGTTACCCGCAAGAAAAATGATTTCCAGTGGGGCTCTGAACAGCAGCAAGCCTCCACCCAGATCAAGCAGGAGACCACTCATGGGGTAACTCTTGGCCAAGTCAGGACTGGACCAGAGGTGAAGAATGTGCTCTACTCTGCAGCCAGGAACAATGGTTTGTCCTGAAGCATTTGGCAGAAGGTGCCTGGAAAGACTCAGGTTTAAAGGGATTCTGGAGCCAAAGTTACGGAGCATCCGAAGCCAACGCTGCTCTGACAGTACAAACTTATATTGTAATAATTTGTCATTACCAACTAAAAACGTGCATTATCATTAAAATCATCACTTGCTTAATGCAAGTAGACTTGAATTCTTGACTGTAGGATTTAACATTATGAGTTTTGAGTTATGAGCTGAAAGTTTTAAGACCACATGAGGAAGACGTGCCTGGGCTCACGCCACAGCGCCCCCTGCAGCCGCAGGGGAATCATCGCAGCTGCCCTGCCCGGCCGGGAGCCAACAGCGCCCCTGCCGGCCGTGGCCATAACTACACCAAAGGGGTACATGCTCAACAGCCAAGAAAAGGCTGTTTGGGGTTCTGCATTTTGTTTGTTGTTGCTGCTGTTGTTTGTTTGTTTGCCTTGTTATACATACTAGTAAAGAACTGTTATTTCTTTTCCCATATCTCTGCCTGAAAGCCCCTTAATTTCAAAGTTAAAATAATTCAGAGGGAAGAGGGGGTCATACTTTTTCCCACCTTCCTTGTCAGACATCTTTCTTTCAAACCAAGAAAATTTTTCCTGGAGGTGTGTCCTGCTACTTTTTTTAATTTGTCAAACAAGAAAAATATGCTAGGATTATCAGCAAGGAATTTGCTGGAAAATGTGTTGTCGTGGCTGTGTTTTTTAGTGTTTTTCCTCTCTTGCTTACTGTTTGAAGTTGGGAAAAATGTTCCTAAAAGTACAGGCAAAGGCTCGAAATTAGGAGTGCAGAAAGCTAAACCCCAGTATCCAGGAAAGGATGGCAGAGGGAAGAGGGCTAGGCCTTTTCAGTACAGACTTCCTGGGCAGAGGACCCACCCTGGTGACTTTCCTGTCTTCTTCAGTAATCTTGAACGAAAATTGTCAATGATGGCAGGGAGTTTGGGGGTAGTTAATTTTAAAGAAATAAATTTTTTTGTCATCTTAACATTTTGGATTTCACCAGGTTTTACCAGGGTAGCCTACATGTCTGGGAGCCAGAACACATTTCCAACTCCTCCAATGCAAATGTCCTGGTGATTTCTAAGTCCCCAGAGTTTGCAGGTCCTCTTCACCTGGACAAAGCAGAACCTTGTGTAACGGTCTGGTCAATACAGCCTCATCTCTTTATGTAACAGTGAGAATGTAATGATTACAAAACCCCTTAATGATCTGCAGCTCCTAATTCCCTGCTTTGTTCTTCATCCTCATTTAATAATCTTTGCTTGCTGGGGTCTCCCCTGCCCCATGACAAATTCCAGTTCTGTTAACTCAGGAAACTTGCGAGTCTGGACAAGCCCAAGCTCCAATACAAGATCCTAGCAAAGTAATAGAGTTACAAGTAGTTCTTTATTTCTTCAATAATTGAAAATGCAACCTTTGAGGAACAGATGAAGATACTCAGAAGCAAAAACAAAACAAGGATCATTGGACTCAAAATGATCTTTNCTGGAGTCCAAGGCAGCAAAGTGGTATGCCACTATTGATATCACCAATGCATTTTTCTCCATTCCTCTGGCAGCAGAATGCAGGCCTCAGTTTGCTTTCACCTGGAGGGGCGTGCAGTACACCTGGAACCGACTGCCCCAGGGGTGGAAACACAGCCCCACCATCTGCCATGGACTGATTCAGACTGCACTGGAAAAGAGTGAGGCTCCAGAACACCTGCAGTACATCAATCACATCATTGAGTGGGGGAACACAGCAATAGAAGTATTTGAGAAAGGAGAGAAAATCATTCAGATACTCCTGGAAGCTGGCTTTGCCATCAAGAAGAGTAAAGTCAAGGGACCTGCCCGAGAGATCCTGTTCCTGGGGGTAAAGTGGCAAGACAGAGGGCGTCAGACTCCCATTAGGTCATCAATAAGATCACTGCGATATTTCCACCGACCAGCAAGAAGGAAGCACAAGCTTTCCTAGGCACCACAGGCTTTTGGAGAATGCACATTCTGGAGTACAGCCAGATTGTGAGCCCTCTCTACCTGGTTACCCGCAAGAAAAATGATTTCCAGTGGGGCTCTGAACAGCAGCAAGCCTCCACCCAGATCAAGCAGGAGACCACTCATGGGGTAACTCTTGGCCAAGTCAGGACTGGACCAGAGGTGAAGAATGTGCTCTACTCTGCAGCCAGGAACAATGGTTTGTCCTGAAGCATTTGGCAGAAGGTGCCTGGAAAGACTCAGGTTTAAAGGGATTCTGGAGCCAAAGTTACGGAGCATCCGAAGCCAACGCTGCTCTGACAGTACAAACTTATATTGTAATAATTTGTCATTACCAACTAAAAACGTGCATTATCATTAAAATCATCACTTGCTTAATGCAAGTAGACTTGAATTCTTGACTGTAGGATTTAACATTATGAGTTTTGAGTTATGAGCTGAAAGTTTTAAGACCACATGAGGAAGACGTGCCTGGGCTCACGCCACAGCGCCCCCTGCAGCCGCAGGGGAATCATCGCAGCTGCCCTGCCCGGCCGGGAGCCAACAGCGCCCCTGCCGGCCGTGGCCATAACTACACCAAAGGGGTACATGCTCAACAGCCAAGAAAAGGCTGTTTGGGGTTCTGCATTTTGTTTGTTGTTGCTGCTGTTGTTTGTTTGTTTGCCTTGTTATACATACTAGTAAAGAACTGTTATTTCTTTTCCCATATCTCTGCCTGAAAGCCCCTTAATTTCAAAGTTAAAATAATTCAGAGGGAAGAGGGGGTCATACTTTTTCCCACCTTCCTTGTCAGACATCTTTCTTTCAAACCAAGAAAATTTTTCCTGGAGGTGTGTCCTGCTACTTTTTTTAATTTGTCAAACAAGAAAAATATGCTAGGATTATCAGCAAGGAATTTGCTGGAAAATGTGTTGTCGTGGCTGTGTTTTTTAGTGTTTTTCCTCTCTTGCTTACTGTTTGAAGTTGGGAAAAATGTTCCTAAAAGTACAGGCAAAGGCTCGAAATTAGGAGTGCAGAAAGCTAAACCCCAGTATCCAGGAAAGGATGGCAGAGGGAAGAGGGCTAGGCCTTTTCAGTACAGACTTCCTGGGCAGAGGACCCACCCTGGTGACTTTCCTGTCTTCTTCAGTAATCTTGAACGAAAATTGTCAATGATGGCAGGGAGTTTGGGGGTAGTTAATTTTAAAGAAATAAATTTTTTTGTCATCTTAACATTTTGGATTTCACCAGGTTTTACCAGGGTAGCCTACATGTCTGGGAGCCAGAACACATTTCCAACTCCTCCAATGCAAATGTCCTGGTGATTTCTAAGTCCCCAGAGTTTGCAGGTCCTCTTCACCTGGACAAAGCAGAACCTTGTGTAACGGTCTGGTCAATACAGCCTCATCTCTTTATGTAACAGTGAGAATGTAATGATTACAAAACCCCTTAATGATCTGCAGCTCCTAATTCCCTGCTTTGTTCTTCATCCTCATTTAATAATCTTTGCTTGCTGGGGTCTCCCCTGCCCCATGACAAATTCCAGTTCTGTTAACTCAGGAAACTTGCGAGTCTGGACAAGCCCAAGCTCCAATACAAGATCCTAGCAAAGTAATAGAGTTACAAGTAGTTCTTTATTTCTTCAATAATTGAAAATGCAACCTTTGAGGAACAGATGAAGATACTCAGAAGCAAAAACAAAACAAGGATCATTGGACTCAAAATGATCTTTGAGGCCTTTTCCAGCCTACATGATTCTGTCATTCTCTGATTCCATGAAATGGGGGAAGAAGAAATGGAGTGAAATGAATCCTCCTGTAGGTTTTTGAGGGCAGAGAAAGCAGTGCTATATTTGAAATTGGTCCCAGAAAGAAAGAAGCACATAGGGTTAGCCATAAATTTCACAGTTATTCTGAGCTGTTTGATCCACCCCTCCTCCCTCTGCCTTAAGAGGTTTAAGGACTATTCTGAAAGACAGGCGGTTGGGAAAGAAGGTGGCTTAATGACCTAAGTCTTAGGTTGGAAATACTTGGACCATCTATGTTTGCACACTTACTAATCCTGATATACAATTTGAGCTATTCTCCTGCTGTCAGATTGAGATTAGAGATTTTTCAGGAGCAAATTTTGGGAACAAGGCACTGCTTATTGTGTATAGACTTTTGGAAAAGCCCACAGTGGTCCAAGTAAGATGATGAGTTCACTCACCACAGGGTTTCCAGGGACAGAAATTGTCCCTTTCCACATGCATGGCCACAGCATGTGGTGTGAGATGGCTGACTATCCCTGTAGGGGATCCCTGTCATTGCCAGGAAATCACTCTCAAGGGAAGAGCTAGGCAGCCAAAACACCAAGTTCAGTTCACTCTGGCACAACCTTGGATAACCGTGCTGTTTCAGATCAGCTGTGTATTCGTAGCTGACAAGTCAATTATTTTTAATCTCTGTAGTTTGAAGTCCTAAGAGTTTTTTACGGATCTGTGAAGATTAGTAGTGCTGTTCTGGGAGCCAAAGGGTAATGCCCTCCTACAGCTCCAGGGCTGGGGTATTAACGGCCATTGTATAATGTGGCAGTCCCTCACTGCCCAGCTTTGCCCCAGGGGACATACATCTCTGTCCCCACCAAATAATGGTGAGCAGTCTCCAGTAAAGGTATGTACACTGACAGCCTGAAAGAAAAACCTCTCATTAAAGGTCAAAATTAAATTCCTTTTTCCTCAGGAGATCCAGCAGCTAATGAAAAACTGAAATTGACTCTGGGTCCTAGGCAGTCATGGATGGTAGTACCCTGAGGACCAATTTCATACCATCAGCAAGCTCTCCTTCCATTGTTGGAGCCTCTTTTTGTCTTTGTTGTGTGAATCCATCTGTTGCAAATGGCTAAAAAAATCACTCATCAGCAAAAGAAAAACAAGTTACAAAAGCACAAATGCATGAATGACCTTAAAGTGTTCTTAAACTTCCAAGAATAATAATAGGTATACATTTTTATTAAGCATACTTTGTATAAAAATACAGAAGACTTTGGGGCATGTAAAAGAAGTTCTGAACCCACTTTTTTGGTATGTCTCCAGCCCACTCCTCAGAACCCTATCAGGAGGGTTCTGTCCCTCTATTTTATACCACACCCAATAGGGTATCCTGTGAACTGACTCCATGTACCTCTGTTCATTTGGGCAGGGGAGACTGCAGAACTTCACCACCCCTACAGGTGCCCATGGTAACATGCTGTAGACAAGGAAGGCAGAGCCAGCACCATACAGACATGGAAAAGAAACCTTCAGACATTCACATTTGTCTTGAATCCTTAGCTGATGAATAAGCAGGTTTCACCAGCATTAATTCCTTTTAATAAAAATATTACACATATTTGACAATTACAATGTTAAACACCAAAAGTAAGTAATTTATATCTTTCACCACTGGTAATCAGCTCTGCTTATTATGTTGTTGGGCATTATTTCAAAATTTATTTTATTATTCTTACAGTAGCCCTTTGCTTGTGAATTAATGACTTACTTCCTAACAGGCAACAGATACATTGCTGTGCATGTTCCAGAGAGGCGTTTTACAGAGCCCAGAGACGTGTAAGGACCTGCCTGGAGACTTGTATTGAGAATGATTATAGGGCAACAGATGGGTAAATCAGCACAGCAATATTCCTTTAATAACATCATAACACATTTATTGCATTATTTGTTGTAGTCAAAGAACCACAGGATGACCTTCATAGGTTACTGTTATGATGTTTTTCACTGTTTAATGTAGTGTTTTGAGATGCTACTGTAAAAAGTGCAGTATTTCTCTTCATCTCAGAAAGTTCTGCATATGTACAACAAGATCACTGCAGCCTTCTTCATCCCATAAATGCTTGGGGTTTTTTTTACCTACAATGTATGTTTTTTGGTGTAGAAAGAAAACATTACATTTCTCCTCAATGCTTTTATGAAACGGTTCTGGTTCCACATCAAGTAGACAAACATGTCTACCTTCTCTGTATTTCTGTTTCTGAGAAATAGAAACTGGGTGCTGGCTACCATGTCACCAGTAGTTTTTGCACAGCTGCAGAAAGTGGCAAGGGATTCCTGATAACTACAATTTCTCCCAGGTGTTTTTCAGAGGGAATTTTTTGACCCTGGCATTCAGTCCCTTCCTGTATGGGACAGGCCATATAAAATTAATCTGTAGTTACAATAAGCAGTATGAAATGCAGTAAAAAAGCAGGAATGTGAAATGCATTTAACCGCATTCTTAATAGAGATATCGAATCAGATGATGGAAATTAAATCAGCAAAATACATTTTGACCTCCAGTAAAATACTTTGTGGGATCCTTCTTGAAATAATACTTGCAAAATGGAAATTTAAACCAGTGTGCCAAAAAGAAGATTGTTTGTAGTGAATGATATGTCATTTTTAGTTAAGCATCTGCTTTTAATACTGGGCCTAATTTTGTTTGAAAATTGTGTGTAGTTACTGTCAAATTTCATTTAATCTTAAACAGGAGTTGAATGGTGTCTGCTCTATTTGCTTGTTATTGCAATTAGCAAAGAGAACCTGCAGAGGGTCTGTAAAGCAATTGTCAGTCTACACGACTTAGGCACACACTATTTCTGCATGAAGGCTGAATCCAATGTGTTTGAATAAATTGGATTTATTTCTTAGGTGCCACTCTGCTGATCAGCCTTGCACAGAAATCAAAACAAGCACTACAAGGGGCTCCCAGGAGCTCTGACCCAGATCAGCATCATGAGGGCGCAGTTGTGAGGAATCTAAAATGAGAATGAATTAACAAAAAAAAAAAAACAAAAAAAAAAAAAAAAAAAAAAAAAAAAAAAAACCCAAAAAAAAAAAAAAAAAGGATGAACTCCTGTTTAAAAAAATATATCCAGTCTTTGAGAATTTGAGAACCCCTATTCGCTTCCACAATCTATTGTGATTGAATCTAGGCTGGTAAAATGTGTGGGGATGGTTTTAGGCATTTTGGTTTGTTTTCAATGGAAGATTGGTCAGGAGAGTTCTCAACTGCAGCGTATTCTAGCCCTTGTAAATTCCTGTTTGTCATCATTCTTTGCATGTTCATGTGTTTGGCTCCTTGTCACAAAAATATACTGATAGTGCCTTGAGGTCTTCAAAAGACACATAAGGTGTGACACTAGGGACACAGTTTAGTGATGGACTTGGCAGTTCTGAGTTAACTGTTGGACCTGATGACCTTAAGGGTCTTTTCCAACCTAAATGATTTTAGGATTCTGATTTCAGCAATGAGTCGCACCTCATTCTTGCATGTTTTCTTTTCCTGTAGTATAGCATTGAAGATTGATTAATGCCTGCTGATTGTAAACCTCGACTGGCAAGATGTCTGTTGCTATATGACAATAAAACTAAGTAACATGCTAAACCTACTGGATACTCATCCAACCTTTTCTTTTCAGTGAAAGGCCATCTGAAACAGACAAATCTTTCCAAGGTTTTCTGAGCAATCAGACTCTGACCAATTGGATTCTGATCACAAGACTAAATTTATCAGCTGTTAATTTATTTTGTACGCATATGAGAAACAGCTGGAGCAAGTATGCTCCAAATTCAGCAACTATTTCTTCCATCCTAACACTTTTACAGAAACAGAAGAACCTGATTATGGAGGCCTGTCCTTGACAGGCTTCTATCAGTAGCTTGAGTAAAACAGTAAGAAAATAATGAACTAAGCCAATCTGAAATGCTCTCTCCTAATGAATATCCCCAATTCTCAATATTTAGAGACTGGCTGATATCTTGAAAGTTTTATATCCCATGCAAAATGTTCATACAAGAGACTTGATTTTAATTTGGATAAACCATGGTACTTAGGGTTCATGCCAGACTATTGGTTACAATTTTAAAACACTTATTACATGATCTCTCAGATGAATAACACCCAGAACAGCTCTGTGGCATTGGAAATCATACTGGAATCATAGTTCTGCAGTATAGATGTAAACAACTCCATTGTAGCTATCTCATTAGTACCAAACCAGATATTCCAAATCCTCTTTTTCTCATAGTAGTCTGCCACAAAACTGTTCCTTTTACTCTTAAAAACTGTCAATAATTGCTCATAACAGATTTTCCCCCCACCTCCACGGCCACCAGATTTCAGGGGAGAACACATCTGTCCTTCCCAATACTTCTTCCTATAGCTCTTCCAGTTGAGTGCACCTTTTAATCCTTTTTTAATACCACAGAAGATTCCCATGTTAAGGTACTTCAGAAATCAATGTAGGGAATTTGATGACCTGTTTCTATGCAATTGCCAGAAAAACAGAAAACCAATGTTGTTAAATGGGCGTGTTTTTTTCTCTCCCCTTCTCTCTCTTAGGACGGATTTATAGACTTCTTGGAGTTCATAGCTGCAATAAATTTGGTTATACGAGGGAAAATTGACCAAAAATTGAAATGGTATTTCAAGCTCTACGATGCTGACGGAAACGGATGCATTGACAAAAAGGAACTATTGAGCATATTCAGGGTAAGTTATGACCAATAGCAAGAGCATTTCATTGATAGTGCATTGCCTCTAAAACAGTGGTTCATCATGTAAATGGATTGTCAGTACATTATCCAACGTTCTGTGGCTGCAGAACTAGAATTAACAGTGGCTAGTAGTGACACTCCTGACATTAGTTTTCTTCCTTATTGAACATATCTAATTACTATGTTACTTTAAACCATAGTTCTACAGATAAAATACTTTACTGAAGGTGAAATACTGTAGAAACAGTAGATACATTACTGTGATAAACTATACTATAAGGCAGGGTAGAACTGCAGCAGCATAATGAATAAAACAGATGGTTACAAGTATATGTGCCAATCTATTGTGGAAAACCGGCTTCTCAACCAGATTTTGCAACAAGAAAAGTATAAATTTTATCAAAATATTTCAATATTTTAATTTTTTTAAGCTTTTAGATTTGTTTACTACAAATCCCATTACGCCCACTTTAAATCATGGAAATATAATTTTACTATTAAATCATGCAGTGATATTTGGATAAAAATACTTCCAAAATTTTGCAAAAAATGGGTCCGCTTCAAACCCATAAAACCAAAGAAGTGCAATTCTTTATTTAAAATTATCTTCATCATTTTCAGCTCGTTCTAATGCAATAACATTGTGCTCTTCATTAGCTGCTTTCATCCAAAAGTATGTTAGGTCTCCTTACAAATATATATGACTGAATACTGCTCCCTAAATGTACACAACTCACTACAGACAAAGTTTTGCTGCAGGGAGCATCAAACCTAAACAGGGTTTTAATGTCATAACAAACAAGGAACGTATTTTTCTGGATTCTGCATTAGAGCTGGTGCCAAGCCTGTCACTGTTAGAGACTTTAATTAGCTGTTGCCAAAACTGAAGGGAACTGGAGCCTGATGGGTCAAACAAATAAAGAACACCTAAAGAGCAGATTTCTAAAAGTAGGAGAGGCTGAATCTTCCAGATTTCTCCTTTGAGACTAATGAAATCTTTCTTTAACAAATGTTCTCCATTAATTTTCACCCAGAGCCGACAAGTCAACAGTGTTTCGTCTGGGGCTTTATCCAAAATGAGAATTAAAATTAAAATCCTTTCAATGTAAAGAATATTTCTTTTTTAACTGACCTGGTTTTAAAACCAGTTTAGACCTCTGTGTGTTTTCATCACTTTTGGAGTATAAGAACTTTAACTTAAACCTGCCTAAGTCATTGACCTAGACTGGATTAAAAATGGTGAGCCCTAAAAGAAAAAACGAACAAACACGCTTGCAGTCATTAAGGGGTACCCAGCTTATAATAAGTATCAGAAAATAAGGGCTTCTCCAAAAAGATGTGTCATATCAGAGACATTAATTTAGAAACACGGAAGAGGTATTAAAATTAAATGTTTCTACAGATTTCATGCATATTATGGGCCAGCATATCACTACCAACCATCAAAACTCCTTCCAGATAACCATGCACCCTTTCAGTGCCCGGTATTTTACTATTCACTGCTTTACTCTTGGCACTGCAATAAATTTAACTGTGGAAGGAATACAACTTTCTCCTGAAGACTGCAGGAGGGTCAGACATAAAATACCAAAAGTACCTAAAGTATGAATTAGTAAAAAAAAACAAGTTTGTGTAACTATTTTTGTAAATTACTGTTGCTTTTTGAAACAGACGGTAATTTGGAGGGGGCATTTTTATGATTTAATTTGATCAAGAATTCCATATCAGTGCTGAACAGGTTTAACCTTCATTGTTTTAAAATACGAGGTCTAATATAGTATTAGGAAAGAGACACCAACAGAAACAAGTGGTGCATACAGTGACTTATCTTACACAGCACAGTTCACCTCAAGACAATTCAAATGCAGAAAACCCAGTTCTATTGTATGCCCATTATATGATGTATATGCATGTTTATATATGCATGTATTTTCCCAGTCAATGGGACACAATTTTGCAAAATCATGCCTTTATACCTTTTGCAAAAAAAAAAAAAAAAAAAAAAAAAAAAAAAAAAGGTATTNAAAAGAAAAAAAAAAAGTAGAGGGCATTCTTCTGGTTTTCTTAACTTCCTGGAGGACAAGTAAACTTTACCAACTCCCAGGACTGCTGGTCTGACTTTATATGTGGTTACTAAATTAAACATGTCTTAATAGAAAAATTACTCAGGCTTTCTCTGAATGTGCTTTCAGCTGGGAAAAACAATACTGCATTTAAATCACACAGACCAAAGGGCACTCTCTGAAGTAAGGGAACTCTCTAGGGCCAGATAAAAATGCTGATTAAGAATCTGAAGTGTATTACAGAGCAGAGGTGCCACAAGGTTCTTCAGACCTTCAGAGATATGCAAATTAGTCTGTAATCTCCAGGCTGTGTTATGTTAATTAAATTTCCAGCCCACATTGCTGAAGATTTACTTGCAATAGCTATTTATTTATTGATTTTTAAAAGTGTTTGTGAACTAAAGAGTTGCACTTCTGAGTACTGCTTCTGCCAGTGTATTGTTTTCACAACTTGTTGGGAAAACTCTGAAAGAACTTCCTGTGTGCTTTCTGCCCTCAGGCTATCCAGGCTATTAATGGCTACACCAACATGACTGCTGAAGAGTTCACAAACATGATATTTCAGAAGATAGATGTGAACAATGATGGTAAGAATCTAGATTTTGTTGGCATTGGCAGGGACTCCTCTGCAAGAAGGTATTTGAATATGCAACTGAAGGACGATTGGTTTAGATAACTGGAAGTCTGAATCTGTTCTTCTTTGCCCTTATTTTACTTCAGCCTTTCAGTGAAGTGTAAGTCAACTGACAAAGGAATTACATGCAATAAGGGCTAAAACAGAGGTCCTGCACCATTCATCCAAAATGCCAGTTCTCAGGTTGCACAGCAAAAAGCAAGCATGATTGGTGGTGGAGGAATAATATATGTGTATTGGTATAATCTATTTTAAATCCTTTAAAAAAAAGGATGCATGGTTGCACACACTCTAGCATGTTCTAAAGACTGGTGAGCATATCGGATGTTCCTTGAAGGCTGACTGTCAACACATGCTAAGATACATGCTCCTGTTTTTTCCTCAAGATACTAGATTAAGCAAATTGGTTGTGCCTTTGGAAACTATTTCATTTCACAGCTTCAGAGTTGTTTCTAATTGAAAATTTATTATGGATTAATTTCCCACCTCGTGCTTCTAACCATGAAGATACTCCTTCCACTGGCAATTATGTTTTACAACAATTACTGCAATCATAAATTAGGAACATTAGGAAAGCAAAAAAGGGCAAAGTCAGGTCACAGACAAGAATTTTGTTTGGCAGTTTGGCAGAGGGAGGGGCATTTTTATGGTCTTATTTAGTGTATTGAGGTTACTCTTCTAAAAGGTGTTTGCAATATATAATAAGAGTATAAACAGTGGTCTTGTAATGCATGTGGAGGATGCATTAGTGAAGGATTTTTTTGGCCCACCTCCTTGGCCCACTCTTTGGGTGAAGACAAATTATGAAAGGAGTCCCAATAACACAGTCAAAATCTAACCCAGATTCTATCATTATTCACTGCTTTGACCATACATTTACTGGCAAGTAATAATTGTATCTGAGCTAGACTATCATTTGTGTCATTTAGCAAGGAAAACATACATTTTAGCAAGGAAAATCCAGAACATGACATATTCAGAATTATCTTATACTGGTTCAATTTCAAACTGTTTTCCATAGTTTCTTCATTTTTAAATTGCTGGAAAGCAACAGGACTAGCTTGACCTGAGGAATGGGTCAAGTTTTACCAAGTTGAGCTTCAACTCTGCTACCTCCCAGTAGCTTATTAAAGAAAAGTGCAAATAGACAAATAAATTACGAAGTCCTTTCTTACATTAATACACAGTAACTAATCCCATGGCTTGTAAAGAACAATTCTTAAAACAAATCTGTTGGTTTTGCAATTTATTCTCATTATCTCACAGAAATCTGAGGCCCATCAGAGCAGCAGTGAGTCTGGGCCTGACAGTGCAACCTCATCTGGCAACTGCAGCATGGTTTGTATGCCTGCTATTGGTACCTCAAAATGCACAGCTTAGGGTCAAGGGGAGGGAATCCAAGACCAGTTGACCTGAATAAGCAGGAAAATGGGGCAGTATGTCCATGTCACAAGCCCAGAAACCCCATCCACCCAAAGACCTGAGTCAAAGACAATACAGAGGGAAGAGGGGAACTAAGAGGAGTGCCTGGAATTGGAGGAGAGTTCAGAGGGAGGGAGTGGATAAGTGACAAAGGATGATGATGTGTGCAAGTGAACAGAGATAGCTTGTTCTGATTCTACTTGTGGAATGATTATATGGGCATATAAAAAGCTACAAACTTCCTTAGGGCTCTGCATGCCTGTCCTGGAGAGGGTCTTACTACTTTCATTGAAGCTTAAGAACCAGGATTTCTGCCAAATGATGACTTTCCTCTTTCCAGGAGCCTATCACCATTGTAGCAAGGACATGTGTGACTAAACAGAAAGCAAACTTTACAGACTATGGCTAGAAAGTTGTTTTCACATTTTTCAAAAGCTGATAATTTTCCCTTTTCACGACAGATAAGTTTCCAAGGCTGCTATGGATACAAGATACAAAAAAATCCCTACAGCAAGTACTTAAACCTGAAAACAGCCAAAAGTCAGCATGCAAAGCATTCACCAGACATACACATGACTTGAATTGCTGCTCTCCTGCACCCTGGGGCCTTAACTCATCCAGCTATTTTCCTCTTTGCCTGGCCCTTGTCATTTCTTATTTTACTGAGAAATCATTCATTGTTATGAATTTAACAAGAAACTTATAATCATTCTCAGATGAAACAATCTGGCTCTTTTTATTAAACCAAGATTTATTTCTCCTCTCAAGGTAAAACACTATCACTGGAATAACCCCTAGATGGAGAACTGTGTACATTTCTGTGTACTATGCAAACAGACACATGCCTAGAACTGGCCTTTGCTGACAGCGAAAGAGCAGGAAAAGAGGAATAACATTAAACAATATTCCTGCTCTTCAAAAAAAGAGATTTTATTGCTGTCTTGAAACTTCCAAGTTACTAGCTGATTTTGACATGAGCCAAAAAATCACACTGTAAATAGCCAAATGGCCACTACAGTTCTTTGGAAGAATTTATCTACCAAACCACTTAGCTGATTTTTTTTTTTTTTT
>VXBS01000103.1:97176-114225 GCA_013400255.1 Sitta europaea
TTTTTTTTTGCTACATCTGATCATGGCTCTAAATAATCCTAGGAGTCAACACAGGGACTATGCCCACTAATCCTTAGCAAATCACACCCTAATCTCTTTCAAAACCACCTGTAAGATGAATTCCAGTTAGCTCAGTGAGAAGTGGCCAGTACATTTAAATTCAGTCCTGATACAGGCTTCATTAGAGCCCCTTTACACACATTTATGCATACCTATAATTGTCTCAGACTGCAGTGAAAGCTGTGTTAGACCTGTTTTAACAGAAAAACAAGTGAGTCTGAGTCCTAGGATCTGAGTGATGCAAAGTGAGAAAACATTAGCTAATACTCTACTTGCATTTGCCTACCAGCAACTTTCATATGGAATTCAATCTGGCATGAATGGTCTTTTGTTCTCTAGAGCGATCGCCAGGTTTCTCAGTTTCTAAAGAGTATCTGACTTTCTTTCAGGGGAACTGACTTTAGAAGAGTTCATCAATGGTGTGGAAAAAGATGAGGACCTAATGGAATTGATTACAAAAAGTTTTGACCTTTCCAACGTACTCAAAGTCATACAGAACGGCAGGAGGAACAGTGTCTGAAGGATCCAGTCAAGGAGGTGGTCTCTGTGTCATCATTTCAAGGAAGATAATTTGAGAGTTTGATGTTGTCAAAGCCTGCCTGGGCAATACTGAGCAGCCTTCTCCAGGAGTAACAATTTTCACTCTTCGTATATCTCCTTTTATTTTCTTTATTCTTTCCCTTGTTAATGACTGTGGCAGCCACAGAAAAAAAACATGAAACAAAAAAACAACTTTTGCCTGCATACAATAGAAAAGGTAATTGATGCAGTAAAAGTAACTTATTTGATCTCTATGAACATGTTGTGATCAAACCTTGGCTAGCTGCTCACTCACTCCACTCTAGTGGGATGGGGAAGAGAATTGGAAGAGTGAAAGTGAGAAAACTTGTGGGCTGAGATAAAGACAGTTTAATATGGAAAGAAAGTGTGTGCATGCAAGGCAAAGCAAGGAATTGATTCACCATTTCCCATAGGCAGGCAGATGTTCAGCCATGTCTATGGAAAGCATGGATCCATCAAGGATAAGGGTGACTTGAGAAGACAAATGCCATCACTTTGAACATTCTTTCCCTTCCTTCTTCTCACCCAGCTTTATATGCAGAGCATGACTCCTCAGAGTGTGGGAGATCCCTGTGGTCACTTGGGGTCAGCTGTCCTGGCTCTGTCCCCTCACAACCCCTTGTGCACTCCCAGCCCACTCGGTGGGTGGGGTGAGAGGCAGAAAAGGACTTGTCACTGTGCAAGTGCTTCTCAGCTGTAATGAAAACATCTTTGTGTTATCATATTGTTTTGGTCACAAATCCAAAACACTGTCTCATACCAGCTGCTATGAAGAAAATTACCACTATCCAAACTGAAAACAGAACGTTCTCTTCTGCTCAGACTAATCAATAAAATAATGAAAGTAATGCAAACTGCAACTTTTCTAGAAAACACAAAGTTAATAATATTTATCTTTTAATGATGTGTTCTTTAACCTACTATCTAAAGAGTGGGCACAAACTTTTAGGTAGGACTGTGTTCTATCCAGATGAATTAAGACCAAAGCCTGCTTTGTATTAACCTAACATTTGCTCTAAACAGTACTCAAAATTGGATTAAGTTCCCTGGGAAACACTTCAGTTAGCTTAATATTCCCAAGATGTGTATCCTCCTCAACAAGCTCTCTACTACTCTTGATTTTACTACATTTGTTAATTAAAATAATGTGATATTTTGATGTTTTTTCCAGGGCTTGGCCACTGTTCTTTCAAATAAACCTTTTATAAAAGTGTTGAAATTAAATTTTGTTGTGTTTGTAACACAAAATTAGAAGTTCAAAGAATAGCAAAATCCAAATAATTTTGTAAGCACTCCCAGAGATTTGTGTCCTTTGACTTGTATGTCCTCCTTTGCAAAAAATTGTTCTTACTGGGCTCTTTGCCATGGCTGCTTGAGACAGAAGGTAAGAGGTGTTGGGTAACTTGAACTTCTGCAAAACAAACAGCCTTTCCCTGACTAATTTAGGTATCTTGCCCTGCCCAAATACCTGGGTGAAAGCTTTTAGTATTTGAGTCTTTCTGAGATTTCTACCTCCTGTCAAACTGGCTTGCAATTGTTTCTGAAGGTGGTAGCCAGGACTGCAGGGAAGGCATGTGCAGATGGCATGATCATATATATTCTTCTTTCTTTTAGGAAAGCAGGCTCAAAGCACAACCTTCCTTTGTAAATATCAAGACATTCTATGAGCTGAAATGGAATGGCATAAAATGTATGCAAAGAGAAAATTATAGTTCTTTCTGGTTCTATCAGGATTCTCTCTCAAGTCTATTAACAACTTTTATCAAATTACTGTATTATATCCTAAGACTAAGTTCTCCTTGCCTGACAATGCCTTGCAGACATATTACACTAATACTAAATACTGTTAGAAACATCAGAATTAAGCAAAATAATTCGTGCTAGGATTCGTGCAAGTTGAACAAAACAGTTGTTGAGACCTCAATATGAAAGAGGTTTTCTTCCAAGTTCACTTCAAACCCATGTCCATTTGCACATGAAATGTACTCCATCACCTAAAATTATTATCCCAGGTTCTGGTTGATCAATGGAATATAGAAAGAATATGCAACATGCATCACTTGACATTATAAACAGTTCTGACATTATAGTTCTGACATTTGAATCTTTTATATACTTAAAAAAAAATAAAAAATAAATAACATGTATGAGATTGCCAGTGCTTTGAATTTTAAGTTCTTGTATTTATTAATCTTTGACACATAAATATGTCACTGTCAGTTTTCTCACAACCAGACTTTAGAAAGTCACTGTTCTTAGTCTGATACTTTTGTATTTAAAGCAAATGATGGTGGTGTCCTTCAGAACTGGCTTTACAATATTTGAAATAAAATGGCCCAATTTAAGTAGCTCAGGTGTATGGAAACAGCTGTATTTGGGATTTTTGGTTTTAAACTAATGAAGTGATAGACTTGGAAAAGTAATTACGATCCATATATACTGACTCTTTTCTTCCATAAGTGGATTTTAAAAAGAGTATTTCCATTTAAAATTGCCTATTTTTTAATATGTAACTGTAATTATATGAAGTGAATTACCAATTCTGGGAGACTTCTGTGTTGCATTACAAAACAATGTATGTAAGGAAATTCTTGGTCATATTTTGTTTGACTAAATTAGGAAGGTGTAGCTGAAATTATCATTTTCTACACTAATTTAACATCATTTAGCAGAAACCTGTGTAACTAAGATGCAAATATCTGTGTATTTTAATATAAACACTGTGGCACATAATTTCGAAAATTATTTATCAACAGTAACTCCACATGTTTGTGACTATACATAAGAGTCTATCTAATTTTTTTTTGTAAGTTGATTAATATACATTTCATTTGACTGCTTAAAGACAATTGATAACAGCTGCTTGAGATAAATGCATTATGGCCATAACTTCTATCTAAACTTGTCAGCTGCTCATCAAGTGTATCAGTAAAATCCGATGACACATGGAAAACCTGTCAAGTGTGACCTCTCCCCCCAAAATCTTTTTCTGAAACAAGAAACTGCTACTCATCATTCTGGAGGCGATTTTTAGTCACAAGGGAATACTGTAAGTTGACCTGACTATCAGAATTCCCATTGCTAGTTGAATGGACAGCAGAAAAGGAAGAAGAAAGTCCAGTGTTAGTGCAAGTTATGTACACGTAACACTAACCTCTTAGCAAACACTTCAGTGGTTTAGGGCATTGCTGACCTTATGATCCTGAGGGTTGCTTGAGCCCACGGGGTGCTTTTGCTTAGAAGCCCTGCAGAAGAGGGAAAAGGTTCTCTTGATTGGTCACTGGAACAGGCTCCCCAGGGAAGTGGTCACAGCCCCAAGGCTGACAGAACACAAGGAGCATTTGGACAACGCTCTCAGGCACAGGGTGTGACTCCTGGGGGTGGTGCTGTGCAGGGCCAGGAGTCGGACTTCAGCTACATGGATCATCATTGGAACTACATAGATCAACCCAAAAAGTGACATCTTCTGCTTAGGCCTGCATTTATTTTTGCCATGTGACAGAACAGTCAGCCATCAAAGATAATTTATTTATTCTAAAGGTGTTGCTGTATTGCTACTTAATTTTTATTTCCACCTCCTATGCAGCAGAATCATAGAAGTGTTTAGGGTTGAAAGGGACATTAAAGATCACCTAGTTCCAAATCCCCTGTCATGGGCAGGGAACCTTCCACTAGACCCATTTACTCAGAGTCTCATCCACCTCATCCATCTTGAACACCTCCAAGGATGGGGAGTCCGCAACCAGTAAGAAAATTCAAGACACCTTGCTAGGCAGCTTTTACTGTGCTTAAAAACAGCACTGTATTGAAACAATAACTTTTTAGTTGCTATACCATCTGGCTCCAGTTTGAAATTAAAGCCTGATTTTTTTTGTCTCATTTCAAGCCACACTATTTACAGAAACTCATGTTCTCTGCAGAATCCTGGAGACACAAGGAGGGAGGACTGGATGGAGTTGCAGAAAACCCAAAAACCATAAAAGAAGCAGGGGAAGAAAGTTTAAAAGACAAAGGAAGTAGCAAAGATCAGGCCTCATCAAAGGAATATCATGATTAAATTTCTGTACCTAAGGGACATATTCTAAAGATGAGTCTAAATGTCAAAGTCTGGAAAAGAGGAAAAGGAAGAAGAGACTGATGCTCTGGAGGGGCATGTTCGTGTTCTGTACTTCAGACAATACCTGACAACAAGTGTACAACAAAACCAGAAAGTGCATGGTACTTAATCTGAGGGTCTGTCTGAAATTTGGCTTTCCTTGCTGCCCTAATAGAATCGAAAAATTTTTCCAACTATGCACTGAAGATAAGGCTCAAAAAAGGTCAGACACATTAGACTATCATCTCTTTATCATCTCCTGTGCAAAGGTACAAACCAAAATAGTCTTCTGAAATTTTCCAGCATTCAGAAGAAATCAGATTGGCAATGTTATAAATAAGAAATCTGAAATAGTGATAATCTGCCCAGCAGTTTCTTCTGCACTGGTGCTGCATCTGATTTCTCCAACACCAAGGGAACTAACCACTCAAGAGGTCTTCAGTTTATTCTCTGAGAATGTTCAACAGCTCAATAAAACAAAGGTTCTTTTCATTGTTCCTCTCTAGATTATTTTCATTAGCTGTGCAAGTTAGTAAGGTAGCAACCAATGTGTTGGCATGGAGAATTTTCCATGCCGTGGGAAACTGCTATTGATTTAGGAAACACAGTAATTTCTTCCTCACAAGTGCCCTCTGAATGGCAATTGGCAGCTGAGTGTGAGCAACTGACATAAAGAGAAAATGGTTAGTATTTCATTCTCCTATCCCAGGAGCCATTTAGTCACTTGCATATACATGACAATTATAGATGTTTAAATTTCACCTTTCCTGGAAAACTCAAAGTACACTCAGAAAGATAAATGAATATGAACTTGTAGTCCATTTGTGGCCCCATATAAGTCAAAGATCCCATTGATTGCAAACCAAAACAGATTTTTTTTCACTAACATCTAAAGAATATATCAGATTCTTGATTTACACAGACTCTTATTAAACGTTTGTATAGCACTCATTAACCTTTTATGTAGCACTTTTATGAACCTTTTATGTATTTCTGTGGTCTACTGCTGAAGGATGTGGGGAAGGAATGAAAGAAGTATTTTGAAAACATTTTTTAAAAACAGGTGATGTATTAGAACAATGATAATTTTCCTTTTAAAAACCTATTAAATATTTATGGAAAGAATTGACATAGTTTTGAGGATATCAAAAGAGACTAAACTCCCATCAGGTTTCAGGGACAGTTTTTCTTTCTTACCATCCATTCCCATACCCCTTCCATCTTTGTTCCCAAAGGAATAAAAATCAAGTAATCAAGTTGGGGTGGGGTTTTTTGTATTTTTTACACTTGCAGCATACCTCCAGCACTTAGCTTTAATGGTTCTGGACAATATTGCACTTTTTCTTCTCTTTTTATTTAAATCACAAATATATGACAAACTGCTCCTATCCTAGAGGATTTCAACTCCCCTCAGATTTAAAATACAGCTCACTTTTAAGAAGCTGTTAACAGAAGAAAAAGTTGAACATTTGCAATTAAACATGTTTTTATTGTTCTTATTATACTAAGGGTGCTCATATCAAAAGAGAATCTTTTTCCCTTGTCCTCCTTTATTCCTTAATTAGGTCAGTCTTCCCTTTCATATCCTGTTCACCAGCTCAACCTCTAATGCTGTGTCAGTTAGCAATCAGCTTCTAGGGAATAATATAATAATTCAGTAATTTTCCAAGTCATGAAAAAAATACACAAAAATACACAAATAATTCCATGCTTTTTAAGGATCAGTCAATTTTTTTTTTTTTTTTTTTTTTTTTTTTTTTTTTTTTTTTTTTTTTTTTTTTTTTTTTGTTTTTTTTTTTTTTTTTTTTTTTTTTTTTTTTTTTTTTTTTTTTTTTTTTTTGTTTTTTTTTGTTGTTGTTGTTATCTAAGATGGTGAGATTCCCCAGTACCCAAGCTAGGAACTGCTTTTTCATAGATCCTCAGTGGAAAGAGGAAGCTCTGGTAGTGGTAGATCAGCACAAGACCCACCATTTTCAGAAGCTTAATTATAAAAAATCAAGTAAAATAAATGCATAGTCTTGCTCCCCAAAAAGGGAAGCTCCCAGAAACATGTGTTCTGTCTGCCAGGGTTAGTAAATATCTCTGGAGAACACAATTATAAGCTTTCATTTGCATTTTCTGGTGGTTTTGATTGTTGTACAAAGCACATTTGTGCCCACTCAGATTCAGGATATGTTCTGCTGTCACCTTCACAGTCTTCTCTCCAGAAAAAGTGCCAAATGCTGCCACACCTGTGGAGAGAAGCCAAATGTGCACAATAGGCAAGAAGCAATTGCCAGGGAAGTACAAATCATTGGTCTTAAAACAGACAAAAGCAGGATGGAGGTGTAAGAAATCACTGTCCTGTAGGTAGAAAAGTTAGGGGGTAACAGTCCAACTAATCACAGATTCATGCAATCATGGAATGGCTTAGATTGGAGGGGACCTCAAAGATCATCTAGTTACAGCCCCTCCGCCATAGGCAGCGACACCTCCCAGCAAAACGGGTTGCACATAGCCCCACCCAACTTGGCTTGGAACACTTTGAGGGATGGGGCAGCCACAGCTTCTCTAGACAACGTTCTAGAGTCTCACCACCCTCACAGAAGAAAAATTTCTTCCTGATATATAATCTAAACCTGCTATCTTTCAGTTTGAAGCCATTCCCCCTTGTCCTGTCACTACCTGCCCTTGCAAAAAGCCTCTCTCCATCTTTCTTGTAGGCACCCTTCAGGTAGTAGAAGGCTACAATTAAGTCACCTCAAAACCTTCTCTTCTCTAGGCTGAACAATCCCAATTCTCTCAGCCTTTCCCCTAGAAGATGGGATTCATTCCCTTTAATTATCTTGGTGACTCTCCTCTGGACTCAGTAATGTCTTTTTTCCTGTTCTCATTGTTTTGGTCTGCTTGTTGCTGAAGTGGGGTTTTTCCCCTAACAAATCCTTTCTTCTTCTTGCCCAAAGTACTACTACAAGATCAAGGGAGAGTCAAACAGACCCTGAGAACAAGCAGGAGAGGACAGATGAAAATGGCTTTTCGGCATCTGGGGAGTAGCTTTGTGATGGAGAAAATTTTTTACTTACGTATGTGCTACTTGTGCTGCTTGGTTTCATTTCTTTCATTTCTGCTTTGCATTAACATTCAAGGCACACTGAGAAGAAGAATCTTCCTTTTTACTGAAGAGATATATTCAAGCATCCTTTCCTATATATCTAAAACAGAGACATCTGGAAATGAGAGCCATGGTGCAAGCAGGCTTTGTGACACTATTCCCATGACAAGGCTCTACTAATCACTGAGAAGCATTTCACATGTTGTGGTAATTTGCAGTAAAAACTGCCACAGATGGTGTTAGTTTTGTGGAGTCTGTGAGATTAGTATTTGGCTACAAGTCTATCCCCACATGTTTCTGTGATACTGAAAAGAGCGCAGAGATGGAGCAGCCCAAATAAGCAAAATTTTTCTGTAAGATTTTGTTGAGACTCAGTATCACTACAACTTCTGTAGTAATATGGACCAGATACAGTGAGCTGTATAAATCCAGCTCTAATTTCCCCTCTATAAATAATCCTACTATATATCTGTAAATGATTCCTGATCAGCTGTTGTTTCTCCACATGCTGCTAATCCATGTAATCCTTTAAAATTCATAAGTAATTCCCTTCACAAGCAGCTTCTTTGCTTCCTCCCAGCACCCATCTCCTTGCTGAGACCATCTTATTCTCACTTCACAGTATAGATCTGTGTTGACCTTACCACACGTCCTCCAATCACAGAGGACTGTGTAAGAAAATCAATGTTAACCCCATGCATCATAAGCATAAGGCAGAAAAAGCAATACTTTTGTTTTCTTTCTGAATTAGTTAATTGTTCCAAAAAGCAAACTGAATCTTTAACTGAGCATATTGGGTTAAGTTATAGGGAGCACAACATTCATCTTGTGAAAGCAGCACGATAAACACGCAAGCAGCTCAGAGTTACACAACAGGCACTAGGGGTGCTGGATGACATGGAGGACCACGGTGTAACAGTGTACACTGGGAACATGTCCTCAACTGGGGTATTTCCAAGCACAGGTTCCGTTAAGAAGCATTGTACTGGGTTGTGTAGAGGGTGTACAGCTCAAGCTAAGGGTACTGTACTATGAATCCATGAGTGTGAGATGCAGGATTGGGTAAGTGAATGATAGGCAAGGTGCCTCAGGACTCCACAGCTCTGCAGAGCCCTGTGCTCTGGACTTGCTACTTTGGCTGTTTCTTTCCCAGATAAATCATAAGAAGAATTAGTTTATATCTTCCTGTTGGTTTCGTGTTGTTTATTGTTTTTTTCTCAAGTAGGAAGATGCTGTTCCTTTTTCTTGCCTTGAGAAAAGAGGCTCCACATGTCCACACAGTGTGTGTCTGTTGATGGTTCAAGATTTTCAAGGGTGTCCCTGTTCTCCTTGAGCTTGCTCCTAATTGTATCTACCTGCACCTAAGCTACCCCTACCACTGCGTCATATGTTTTTATTTTCTCCCTAGCACTTGCTGCCAGCTCCTTTATCCCTTTTGATTTTTTTTCACCCAAATTTTTCAGCCACCTTCACACAGACACTATCTTAAAGTATTCTTTGTGTAAGAAATTTTCTTCCACTTCCTTGAAGAGATCTCACAAGGCAACTGAAGGGTGAAGGCAGAAAGAGGATGGAGAGGAATTCAGAACTCCACATACCAATGCAACTTTCCTTTGCATCTCAGAAATGACAGGCTAGACAAAGAAAATTGAAGCCTATGAGCCCAGACAGGTTTAACTCATTTTGCAGTTCAGAGTCATCAGGAGTCAGAGTACCAAGACAATCAGGACACATCTGTAAAGCTATGCCGCCCACCGACCCTATAGCCATGAATTCCTACAAGCTTTGCAAAGGGGGGAGGATTCACAGCACACCATTTTTTGGGTAGGATATGTAAGTCAATTTTACAGCACATAGGTGTTCATACCACATAACTCTGACCTGCTATGCGAAAATGCCTGAGAACACAGCAGCATGTTTGAGGACTTCCTGACGTGTAGAAAAGACATCCATGCCCTGTGTAACCCTACCATCCTTGCTGATGCTGCAGTCTCGGTCATTTGGAAGACACTGAGATACCGCTGCCCTGGCTACATTCACGTCTCCCTCTGCAGGACAGACCCAGCAGCACTTGACTTCCAAGAATATTGACACACATGTGAGGGAAGAAGAGGATTGAAAGGGGAAGGGAAATAGTAGCTCAGACATAGCTCTATTATGATTTTATTATACAGAGCAAAGAGCTTAGCTTAGAAAAGTGTAAGTCTTCAGAGCCCAGAAAAACAATTTCCCATTTTCCCTTGGCAAACACTTCTCCTGCTCTTTATGCCCAGAGAGCCTCTATAACCAGACATTGCCACAGCACTTGTGCCATTCGGAGTATGGCCTTTCACTCCCTGCATACAGTAATTCTTTCAGTCAACTGTAAATGTTTATGATCAGTTTTCTAATTAAGACATAGACACATCCTTGTAATGAAAGCAATCTTTTCTAGCTGAGGAATCATTGGAATTTCATCTGATTTGAGGGACCAGGCATATATTGTTCAATCATGAAGACCAAATATTTATTCTGACTTCACAAGTACCTTGTGGGCTAACACTGGCTTGCCCAGCTCGTTGTTAAACAATTGCAAATGAGAAACATTCATGAAATCACATCTTGTTTGTGCATCATTTATACACTTGGTGCAGAAAGCACCATGTATCTCAGCTAAATCACTTGCAACAAGTAATTCCACCATTCAGTACAGATGCTAAGCATTGGAAGCTTACAGAACATTATGGAAATGTATCTTCCATCCTCAGGAGATGGGAGAATTTAATTCCTGGCACTGAAGGCAGGCTTAAATGAGAATATGATTAAACATTTATAACTGCTTGATGTTTTCTTGGCTCAATCAATATTCTTTTCAATAAGCCCTTGGTCTGTTTTGGAAACACAGCCAATATTTGTTATTCAGTAAATGGGGTTTTATTCTTCATTCCCACTGATCTGATCAACAGAATGGCATTGATCACAATGAGTGCTGTGTTCAAACATTTTAAAACAATTTAATCAGCTCATGCAGGACAGAGGTTAGGTAGCCGTTGTGATTTCAGCACAGCTTTTAGTGGTCTCTGTTACAGATGAATCTGCTTTTATATCACCTCCAATGTACCCGACTGCAATCATCCATTTGTGCAAGCTGGCAGGAACGAATGGGGTCACACACAGTGGTCGCTTCCTTTCCTTCAAAGGCAGATCAGAAGGGACAGGACAAGCAGCCGTGCATGCCTCAGGAGGACCAGCATCCAGGGGGGAGATCCTGAGCCTTCCATACTGACATGTGTGGGAGCACACAGTGTGGGAATTAGCTATGATTACTTAGATGTTAATACTGTCAAGCAGGGGGATGCTAGATCAGAATTTAGGGTGTGCTTACAGCCTATTCATCAATGTACCAACAGCATAAGCACAACCCTGGGCAAATCACTTAACTCTGCACCTTGGGTTTTCTGTCTATCAAGGCAAGGTTAATAATTCTTGCCATGTTTTGTAAAGCAGTTTGATATCTATGCAAGAGAGGCATGATGTGACTGTTGAGTTGTGGCATTTGTTCAGCACATTGGTGAAACTCAGTTCTTTGCCAACCCAAGTAGAAGTTACTTCTACAAAACACCAGAGTGAGAGAAGAGTTTGGAGCAAAAGTCAATCCACAGAGTTTCAACAGACATTGAAAACTGAGGACAGTGGTGAGTAGTGAAAGGGACAAGAATCGCTCATTCCTTCTCAAGGAAATTCTCATCCTTTTCTTCAATGGTAATACAATTCCATTAGATCAGATTCCTGAGCTTTGTACCCTGAGTCCTAAATGACTAAAAATTACTTTTGTTTTCACTTCTGCATTCCCATATGTGATGGGAAAAGGATTGACCATTTCATGGTGATTGCTGTCCTAGTAATTGCTTATTCCTCTATCCACAGATAGAGTGGTTGAACTTGGGACCTACGTTTATAAACAAGCTGGCAGACATATTTCAGTGATCAGAAGGCTTCAGAAATAACCAGGTTATACAGCAGAAATAACCTGCTGTAGATTGTCTTGCCAGCAGCCAAGCATCCACATGCACCTCAGGACAGGGGAGAAAACAGGAAGAGAAAATGTAAGAAAACTGAGGAGTCAAGATAAAGACACTTGAGTAAGTGACACAAGGGGGAAAACAATCCTATGAGAACTAAGTGATGCAAAGGCAATGACTCACTATTTCCCACAGGAGAACTCTCCAAGTAATGAGCAACATGAAAGAAATAAAACCTCTTCTTCTTCCTCTACCCCAGGTTTTATTGCTGAGCATAACATTGTACAACATGGAACATCCCTTTGCTCAATTCAGGTCAGATGTCTTACTGGGTCTCCTCCTAACTTCTCACACAGGTCCAGCCTACTCATACTCACTGGAGTGGGGGAGAAGCAACACAGCAGGGAAAAAAGCAAAAGCCTGGTGTTTGCAATCATTGTTCAGCAATAGCCACACAATTATTGTCTTACCAACATCATTTTCTTTAGCCACAAACCCAAAACTTAGCACCAAAGGGCTGATATGAAGAGTTAGCTTCATCCCAGCCAGATCCAGTAAATCAGGACCGAAAAATGAAAACAGTGAAGTCCCATTCTGGCAGAGGAATTATTAGACTGGAACTAATAAATTTACTCCCAAACAAAATTACACAAGCTCTTGACAACAGGGGACAGTATAAAAGAAAACAAGTGATCCGGCAAGTGCAGCCTTAGAGTCTGATCCAAATGTGCTTCCCGAAGGACTGCACACAATCTTCAGAAATAGGGACCTAAATAATGTTACTCATCCCAGGACTGTGTTTGGAAGCTCAGCAACATATTTGACTTGACAAGCAAGATTTTTGATGCCCTCATGATGGCCAAGTGTGGTCGGCTTTTTGTTTTCTTATCTTTCATGCTTTATATACGCAGAGTTAATGGAGTGCTTGAGTGTGTTTAATTATGATAAGGTTTGGAAATATTTGTCTGTGTAACAGACACTCATGCAGGGACTGCCTTATGTGAAGAAACTAATTTATGACTTTGGAAGGAGCTGTAAATCAGGAAGGGTAAAATAGTGCTTTCCCTCCCACCTCTCTGAGAGCAGGGAAGGCAAGGTGCCTTGCTGAGGGAATGACACAGAGTGCCTGCTGCAGAACCTGGCCTGTGCTGACTCTATCACTCTGTGGTTTCCTGGGATGCTCACACATGCAGCTCTTCTGCATGCCTACAACTACTCCCCCTCCACTCTCCTCGGTGTTTTTTACAGTCTCTGAATCTCTAATTATAGTCACTGGCTTGACATAAGCTGAGCTGTGCAAGGCTTTCTGGAAAAGAGCAGTTATTTTATGACTTCATACTCCCTTTTACAAAGAGAGACAGCAGCATGCAATCCAGAAGAAATATACCAAAGAGAGAGGAGTTTGTCATTTCAATAGTCAATGTGATGTTTTGGCTGAAGATCAACATTTACAAAAAATAGATGTGTAACTTGCTTTTTATATGTTTCTTCAGAGGTTACTTTTAGAAAATTATTTATTATTCCAGATGCCTATGAAGTCAAGGATATTGACTGACTAGAGAGAGTTCAGAGCAGAATAGTAAAAATAATAACTTTAGTGCAGATGTTTTGATTTATTTTTTGAAAAAGTGATAAATGGATTAAAGGGATAAAATACAGCTTGAAGCTGGACTAAATGGTGAGGTGGGGAGGACACAGGCCTCTCCAAATATGAATAAACACAATGAATAAAACAATTACACATAGCAGTAAACCATAGGGTAAACAATGACACAGTCAACTCAGAGCCACAAATTATTCTTCTACAAGTCAAACTAATCAAAGAATAGTAGAAGTTAAATCTTCTGTCAAACATTTCTTCACAGACCCACTTAACAGAAAGGCAGAAGATGTAGAGCTTGGACAGAACAGAGAATGAACTTCTGGTTCCACACAGGCACCAAAGAAGTTTTCTTCTTGAAATGTCTATTTCTGTATCATATCAATACATTCTCTTCTCTAGCAAAAAATGGTGAGATGTTCACTGTTCACTTGTTACTAAGTAAACAGTGCACATTGTGCCATTTTCTTTAGCTTGTCATCAGCTTGATCTACAAACTTGCTTTGCAGTCTACATAAATTCACCCAAGCATTACCTAATCTTTGTTGACTTTGTGGTTCTTAAGATCATGCAGTTCAACATTTTTTGGTTACACTTTATCAAATACAACAGTTACTGCTGGTTTAGGACAGTTTTGATGCACAACTGCTGAATGTCAATCTCATTTTCTCATATGGGTGGTAAAAGAAATTTTTTGCACTTGAGTGCTCCTGTTACTCTACTGAGGTGTACCATGAATTCAAAACAGTCAAAAGTGACTTCCAGATAAAACTGAAATAACTGGATCATACCCTTGTTTCCCTAGGTTGGTGATTGCCTCAAATATAAAATAAATCAGGGGCTACTTCTATTATTCCTAGTATAAAATTACATATTAAAGAACTAATAGACATTAAGCCTGTAAAGTGAGTGAGTCCTAAGCTAGGAAATGTCAGAGGAAAGTAATCAATCTCATCCTGCGTGTGCAATGTATTTCAGCCTTAAATTATCAAAGCACTGCAAGGGGACCACAGAACACTGCCACAATGACCCTAAACCCGCTGGTGAAAAACCAGAGATATTCTGATGCTTCTCTTTTCCCCATAAGCAGCTTAATGATGCATTTTTATCATATGTTAGCACTTTGAAAGTTGGGAGTACTGAATAGTTAATTACCTGTTTTTTCCTTTTATCTTTCTCTAAACGTGGGGTTCCAGGTCTCATCCTTTGCTCATCATGTAAGGCTTGCCCTGAGTATGTATAGATTTACTTGTCCACTAATAAAATCCCTACTACTATTCCAAATTATCCCAGTATTTAACCATGTTGAAAGTATCACAGAAATTATATTTCACTTGTTCAAGGGAGTGAAATTAGTAGTATATTTTACCAATGGGAAAGGAAAAATTATAGGGACATGCTTCAAACTACTGAGTGCCCATCAATTTTGTCAATCTGCGATACAGAGATTCTAATTTTTTCAGGATAGTTACACTTTTTCCCCCTTATTCCTAAATCTTAGGAAGTTTACATAAGCTTTGATACATTCAAAGCACAGCTTCTATCAAAGTGAATGTAAAGAGAAAGCATTGAGAGCCTCTGCAAATCTACTCCCAGGTGTGTATCTAGAAAATAAAAAATATAGAATTAGGTGTTCCCCAGTGAGGTTCTGCATTTTTTAAGATTATTTGTCCTGCAGTCATCCTGGTGAAAATACAGTGACAAATGTAGGACCTGTTGTGTAACCTTGGAATTACCACACTCATCTTTTTTCTTCCTGCAAGCTGAAATCAACACTTCACTATTCTTCTAGCTGGCTTGCTCAGCACACGCATGTGCTTCAACCACAGTATTTTATGCAGTTGTGGCAGAAAAATCATACCCTGAAAAATGGTAAGACTTTAATGAAGAACCAGAAAAAGGGTAAGAGCTGGCAGAAACAGGGTAAGGCCTCTAGTGCGGAACTTGTCAGCTGTGAAAACTTCACAATCACATACTAGTAAGAATGCTTAAATGTGGATGAAATTATGTGTTCTTCTGAAGTCCTACCATTTAAAAAATAAAATTTAATAAAATTGAGTAATAAGTACATAAATAGAGATCAGCTTGAAACAGTAAGGGATTACGAACAACGCACCTGTCTTTACATTACCGAAAAGGCAAATGCTTTTGTAATGAGACGTTTTAGGGAATATGATGTGCTGATGGTATTTTGCTTTTTAAAAAGTCTTTATTTATAGAAAACCAATGCCCACTTGAAGAACACTGGGAGCGCCAGTGGCCAGGTATCGCTTTGGCTCTGCCAGTTCCATTCCTCCCCAGAGGCCTGCAGCCTGTAGCCGTAGGGAAGGAGCTGGAGAGGGACTGGGGAGGGCGTGACTGCGGCCACTGGACACCAAGCTCCCCAGCCCGACTCCTCTGGCCGTCTGTGCGAATCCGATAGAGACACAAGGCTCTGTGAATCTCTGCCAGGAGCTGCCCGGGCCGGACAGGGCCCCGAGGCCTCCCCTTCCCCTGCGGCGGCGCGCCCTTGCAGCGGCGGCCGGGCCCGGCTGCCAACGGGAGCCCGCGAGCGGCCGCTGAGGCCTGCAGGAACAGCGACTCCGCCCCGCGCCCCGCTCGGCTCCCACAGTCAGGGCTTGGAGGCGGGGGGATGGGGCGCACAGTAGCCCCGGCAGCCAATCAGAATACAAAGTCCGCCCATCGCGCACTTGGATTGGCTGCAGCGCCTGTACTGATTTGAACAAGAGCCAATCGAAAGCGGCGAACGGGGCGGAGGCGCGCGGTTTGAATCGGGGAGGAAGTGGCCGGCCGCGCTGTGGCGGCCGGGAGCGGCCTCGCGCCCTCACGCCATGGAGCGGGATGGGGCAATACAGGAGCGGCTACGGCGCAGCAACGCCCGCTTCTTGGCCTCCATGAGCCGCATCCTAGAGCGGGTAAGCTACGGGACCGGGGTGGCCCTGGGGTCCGGGCGCGTCCTGAGGCGGGCGGGGAAGCGGGGACTGAGGACAGCGGTGCCGTCCGTGCGGAGCTGCGCGCTGCAGTGCCTCGGCAGGAGCGCGCTGGCAAGAGCCAGCTCCTGGAAACTGCCTCAAAAGGGACACCTGGACTGCCAGTGCTGCAGTCGCCACTTAGTCACGAGTGCGAGCTGGCTTGATAGCGTCCTGAACCCCGATTAACTTGCGTTAGACTGAGGGTTTTCAATGAAACTACAGAAGGTAGTACTACAGAAGGTAGGACTCCCTCCGTGCATCCTCCTTCCTTGAGAGCTATTCCGTGTTTAGGCTGTGGGAATGTCCTCCTCCGTGCANGCAGCCTGTAGCCGTAGGGAAGGAGCTGGAGAGGGACTGGGGAGGGCGTGACTGCGGCCACTGGACACCAAGCTCCCCAGCCCGACTCCTCTGGCCGTCTGTGCGAATCCGATAGAGACACAAGGCTCTGTGAATCTCTGCCAGGAGCTGCCCGGGCCGGACAGGGCCCCGAGGCCTCCCCTTCCCCTGCGGCGGCGCGCCCTTGCAGCGGCGGCCGGGCCCGGCTGCCAACGGGAGCCCGCGAGCGGCCGCTGAGGCCTGCAGGAACAGCGACTCCGCCCCGCGCCCCGCTCGGCTCCCACAGTCAGGGCTTGGAGGCGGGGGGGTGGGGCGGACAGTAGCCCCGGCCG
>VXBS01000103.1:114390-125561 GCA_013400255.1 Sitta europaea
TGTGGCGGCCGGGAGCGGCCTCGCGCCCTCACGCCATGGAGCGGGATGGGGCAATACAGGAGCGGCTACGGCGCAGCAACGCCCGCTTCTTGGCCTCCATGAGCCGCATCCTAGAGCGGGTAAGCTACGGGACCGGGGTGGCCCTGGGGTCCGGGCGCGTCCTGAGGCGGGCGGGGAAGCGGGGACTGAGGACAGCGGTGCCGTCCGTGCGGAGCTGCGCGCTGCAGTGCCTCGGCAGGAGCGCGCTGGCAAGAGCCAGCTCCTGGAAACTGCCTCAAAAGGGACACCTGGACTGCCAGTGCTGCAGTCGCCACTTAGTCACGAGTGCGAGCTGGCTTGATAGCGTCCTGAACCCCGATTAACTTGCGTTAGACTGAGGGTTTTCAATGAAACTACAGAAGGTAGTACTACAGAAGGTAGGACTCCCTCCGTGCATCCTCCTTCCTTGAGAGCTATTCCGTGTTTAGGCTGTGGGAATGTCCTCCTCCGTGCACAGTCGCACGCGTTTATCCCGGGAAGGCAGGCTTTCCCGTTCGGGAGATGTTTCGTGCTGCCACCGGGCTAAATCTGGCTCTAGACGGTTTTTCTCGACTAGTGGCACATTTGATAATTTTACACGTCATGAGCTGTTGGTTTAGATGGGGGGCTGCTTTTAAATTCTACAGCGGCAGTTTGGGTGAAACTGCAAGAGAGCGACATAACTGCGTTTGAAAACTCTGGGGCCCTGTTTTGGCACTGACTGCCTTACGCCTGGATGTTGAATGGCTTGCACACATGCTTGAAATACACCGATTTCTCCTAGGAGTTAATATTTCCAGACTGCTGACTTCTAGCCTTAGCCAATAAAACAACATACTGATAACTTCATATTTCGGATAAAACAAAAAATTGTCCTAAAAACAATACGTAAAACAGACAATAAAGATATTGCTTTGATAGTTTGTTTTAATATTTACATTTTTTTTATTTAGTATAATCATCCTTTTGAAGATGACTTACTTGTTTCCATGGATTCTCTCACTTATGATACATCTGAGGGTAAGAACTTTTTAAAGCTACACTATTTACATACTGTATGTTTAGTAAAGTATATTAGTAAAGGATGCAAGTATTGGCAGCTGCAGAATATTTAAGTGTGACAGATACTGAAATTTGTTCACTGATGTATGACATTTAATGTGTAGACTTGGTATAATACCAAGAGTTTACTCCTATGTGTGTTTTTAGTCTATTGCATGCTCCATTTCAGACAGGACAATAATTATTAGCAAAGTTCAGGATAAAAATAGGTAATGTTTGGGTGACTTGTAAGAAGAATCAAAATGGAGAAGACCAAGAGGAAACAAAGGAATCTAGACATTAGCAGGAGTTGATATGCATGAATAGATTGTGTATTTTCATCTCCACTTAGTATTCTGAGTAGTGCTGTAATAAATTTCTGCTATGCCAAGCATCATTGTGGAGTAGGTAGACAGTCTCTTAAACTTTTAATTGAATGTTCCCATGTTGTTAGCATAAATCTAAAGCACGTGAGCCCATGACAATATTTATCTGGTTTTTCATCGTAATGATTGACCCATTATAGTGCAATAATGCTTATGGATAACTTATTGGGCAAAAAAAAAGCTATTGTTTTAAAATATATTCATCAGGGTTTTAGTGGGACTTGTGACTTAGCATCGTGGTGGCTTTTCTGGGAAATGAAATGTTTCTGGCAGGTTTTATTATCACTGAAGTGAGGATTATGATACCCTGTCAGGGGTTGGCGGTGGCTAAATGCCAGTGCACCTGTGAAAAAAAATCACTCATTCTCCTCTGCTATAGTTGAGCAGAGGAGGGGGAAAGAAAAATTTAAAAGCTCATGGGGTGAGATAAGAATTAGGAGAAAAGCACTTTAAAAAGTAAGAAGGAAAATTTATTAAGAGAATCAAAAACATTATGAGAACAAAAACACTTAGAACACTTTTCCTTCCACCCCCCTTTTTTTTTTCCTTTCTCACCGACAGCATAAGGAGACAAAAACTTGGGGATTTTCGTCAGTGTGTGTCTTCTAAATTTAGTTGTTTTCAGTTCACTTAGGAAGAGGAGTCTCTTTTGCTATGCCATGGGTCCTCTTCTACGGGAGAGTTTTCTGTGAAATTTTCAAATGTGTATTTAATTTTTACGAGTCGCAGTCTCACCCAAAACCTGCTTCAACGTGGGTCAATGGGCAGAGCAGTCTTCCCACAACTGCTTTTTTCCCCAGGGCCATGTTATATTTGGCCAATTATCCCTTCATTAAAAAAAACCCAAACAATATTAAATGTAGCAGCAATTTTAATTNATTATTTCATGGGCTGCAATTTTTAAGGATGAGCTGTTACAGTATAAAAGCAGGGGTTCTCTTCCTTCATCTCTGGAAGAAAGGGCTCTCTCTCTCTTTCTCTTCAAGCCTCTCACCAGATCACAATTTCTCAGCATTCACACCATCTAGTGTGAGCACTTTTTTTCATGGACTGTGGGTGAATTCTCAATCCTCTATGCACTTCATGAGTTGCAGGGGTCAGGAACATATGTGTGATTCATGTCAAAGGCATACACGTTAGTGTACAGATCACAAACTAGCATTAAGGGCCATAAGGATAAAAAATTGTATTATAGAACCTGATGATTAAACAATATGTGACTATGTCCCATGTATTTGCTTTTACAAAATATTATATATTGGAACCATTTTTGCATGTATGTACTATTGTAACCATTTTTGTAGTCACAGTGTGAATTATGATTGTTTCTATAAACAATATAACAAAATCGTGCATGAAAAAAAGAGGTCAGAAAAAAGACACTGAAAAGGGGAAGAGCTTCCAAGGAATAGAAACTAACGTCAAACCCAAGAAATAAAAGAAGAGATTCCAAAGAATAAGAGCTCTATGTTGAAACAGAGGAACAAAACAGGAGGATCCAAGCTCTACTTCAAAGGAAAAAAGGAGGAGGATCCAAGAGATAAGAGCTTCGAACTCTAGAGAGAACTTCTGTACTGAAATTGTGTACCAACGCTGGAGCGGAGACTCCACGGTGCACGCAGTGCTGCTTTGCTTATCCTTTTTCTTATTAAAATCTTAATGCATAAAATTCAGATTGGCTGGAATTTATAACACAGGGAAATAATTTGTAGTATTATAGTCTTTACTGTGGCTTGTAGAAGAATTAATCTCTGAGGTCCAGAACACTTCTTCCTCCCCCTCCCTCTTCTGCACCAACTTTAGTGTCACTATATTGTTTTCTTCGCATGTCTTCACCTTTCCCTTTTTTCTGCTTTGGGAGGGAATTGCTGTCTGTAGGTTCGTCCATTCTCAAGTTCTATCAATTGAAAAGATTTTAGTTTTCTGAAAGGTGGATCCCGTCCAGGCTCTGCGGCGGCGAGTCGCTCCTTGTGTCTCTCTCTGCTATCACGTGGTCCCTGCCGGCTCCGTTTCGCACCTTGTCTTCACGCGTGGTGCCAAAAAGGAAAACCTGCTGCTGCCGCCTTGTCTTTCTGTCTGCCGTGTGGCTGGCGAAACGCCGCTGAGCGAATAAAGCTCATTGTGAGCCGTGCTGAGACAGCACCGGCCACATGGCTCCATCCTTAGGGCACCGGCATGGCTCCGCAAGGAAAGGGAACAGCAGGCCTGCTCACCACTTCTCAGAGACCACAGATGTAAAGAATAAGATCCCAAAGACTTGAGCTCTTGATTACAGTATTATTTTGTTGACTCTCAAGTGTTGATAAGCTCTTAATTAAAAATGTTACTTTACTATTGAATGTTAAATGTTAAAATTCTAAACTTACCTTTTGTTGTTATTGTTAAGTGTTAATATCCCTTGGTAAGTTAAGACGTGTTCTGCCAATCCTGTATTTGTTGCCCTGTGTTCATGTTCCTTATTACCTTGTATCCACGTGCCTTTTTGTGGGAACCACTTCAGCTGCTCCCAGAAGAATTTGCAAATGAGAGGCCTTTGGTGCAATTCAGACCCTCAAAACAACAAACCAGCATATAACAAAGTAGTAAAAACTGTAACCCTAGCCCAGCAGAACTGCAGAAAAATCATGTCCCATCACCTAAAGCCGGGTCCGTCCTGTCACCATAACTTCAAGATCACTCAGTCTAAATGACACCCCTAGACCACGAGCCAGCAAATGTCTTCTTGAGGACTCTCATGAGGATGGAAGCCCCAGCTCTGCCAAGAGACAAAGCTGACTACCTCCTCCTCAGTGTCGTTCAGCGGGAGTAGTGACAGTGTGCATGACCCCTCGGGCTCCCCCACCCAGAGCTGACCTGAATAAAGCCATTAAAAAGGAGCTGGACTCCTTGCCCGTTTATTTCCATAGAGGAAGAGAGCTTTTGCACAGTTTTCTTGGTTCTTAAATATATTGTCATAGAGGTATTATCATAAAGAGTTAGCCTCTAACTGGCTTAGCAGCACGTCTGTTCCCCGAGCCAGCCACCGATTAGTTTGCCAGGCATGGAAGAAGCTCTTCCCAGAAAATTACTTCTGTGATATCTTTTTCCCTCTTCACCAAAAATCAGCCCTATAAAAAAACTTGCCATATCAGTTCTCATAACTTACTGGGCAGACCTGGGAAGTACCAGCTGTGCACTAAAGTTTTTTACAGGCTGGCAGGCTTACATTTCCATTGGGAGAGGGAGGAAACATTCATAGAGTACTTAATAGACCGTTTTGGATTTGTAAAGGTTTGGTTATTCTTTTGGGTTAGCGATCTCTATCCAATATGGAATGAATATGGATATCAGTCCTGTAGAGCCTTAATTACGGCTTTAACTAACCTCAGATACAGTGTAGTCTGCATTCATCAGCTAAAATCTAAAAACTAAGAGCATTTGCCCTTTTTTTCCTCTCTTGATAATATATGGCGCTGTAATTCTCTTTGGATTTTATCTGTCTTGTTAGACTCGGCTTGTGATTATTTTTTTTGCCTTGCCTAACTTCTCAATTACCATATTCTCCTGGTTTGTTTTCCTCTAAATTTTTATTTCCTCAAATGTGGTGAAGAGTGTTCAGATTTGATAATGCTGTGTTATTCTGTAATATACTCTTCCTAAATATTTGTTTGTTAGAGTGATATTTGGTATAGATGGTGCTATAAGAAAATATGTGTTAATATTGTTTGGTTTTTTTTCCTAGGACCAAAACAATGGGGGCAAGTGTCAAGGAAGGATATTAAAAAATGGAAGAAAGATATGTTTAAGGTATTTAATAATAACACAGTCCTACTATGCAGCCAAAATGCAGCAATGTTTCTTTATGTGTGTATAGATAGACAGATAGGATTTTATTCTAATCTTGCCATGCCATATAATGTTTTCAGAGGTATTAATGAGGTCAACATCTGCTTTAAAATAGGGTTTTAGTTTAGTTCAAGATTTTCAGATGCATTAGACTAAAATAGATGGCCATTTATCAGTGGTTAGCATCACTTGTAAATCAGGAGAATTTTTTTTTTTAATTGCTGTCTGTTGGGAATTTGTATTTTTGGAATTCAGCAAAATGTTTTCAGTGAAGTTAATGTATTGAATCAATTTATCTTGGTTCAGGTAGTCAGCTCTTCAATTCCACAGGGCTTCCTGGTTTCATCTTTAGTTTCTTTTCTTCCCTGTGAAATAATGCCAAATTAATTATTAATTATAATTAATTAATAATTCATTAATTAAAAAATCTTTGCAGCCTCACCACTCAGGGAGACTGTATGGTGGCCTGTATGGTGAGCCTGGGTCGTTAACACAGCGGCTGTTCTGACCCTAGAGTGAGGGCCATGCGGAATGAAGTTCAGTTCAAGGGAACGAGAGTGGATGTCATGGAGACCAAAAAGATGCTGTGTTTATGGTTCCCTTTCCACTCCTGGTAATACATCATGCACAGTGTACTAAGCATTGCTGCACAAGTTTCCTAAGTCCATTAAAGACTAAGGGAAATTCTCTGTCTTGGCCTCTTATGTGGGCCAGGGAATATTCTTGCAATGATTTTAGCAGCAACAGTAAGGGAAGAAGTGAATGATCAGGTGAATTTTGCTAGATACTTGTGGATTTTCTGGTCAGGCGATGAGAAACCTGAGGAAATTGAATGTTTATGTAGTTGTGGGTTATACCAAAGTAAATAAAGGAAATGGTTAAAAATATTTTGCTGTTAGATTATTGTGACTTTTGGGTTTCTTTATTGCAGCATAATAGTCAGTGGAGTCAAAGGAGTCCAGGTAAAGTGTTTAAAAAAAAAGGCTATAAATTATCTTATCCAAAGAGTCTTGACTTAAAGAAATATCCAGGTTCATGCTAAACCCTTTAGAATACTCCCTGGGTTTTGTGTGAGAAGCCATCAAATAAATCAGCAATACTTATGTTCATAAGGATTTAGAAATGTAATTTTAAATGTTTAAGATGAGTAAATGCGTTGTAATTTATGGTGCTATCATACCAAATTGATTAAAATAAATACCCCTTATCAATTAATCACAGATTTTTTTGTTGTATTTGTCAGTTTTGTCAGATAATAATTTAATCTTAAAAATTTCAACCCTGATTTACATATATGTAGTGGAGAAATATGAATGTTGTTAGCTTTTTGAAAATTACTAGATAAGTAGGCATATTAAAAAATATGTACTAAAAGAATATCATGAAGTTGCGTAATGCACTCTCAAAAATTTAGCAGATTATTCAGTATACTCAGTGAATCAGGATGCCTCCAGGAAAAACTAGCATACAGTTACTTCATTAGAAATCAACTTCCAGGATAGAAATCAAAACAAGTATGTACACCAAAGTGTAAATATGACACTACTTAGGAGGTGTGTGTGACATCTGAATATTTTTCTGAAAAGGAGCCGTGTTTTCCAATAAAATATATATTTCTACTGGGATAAATGATTGGGAGGAAATTTTCCAGTGTAGTACAGTGAACGTATGTTGAGCTCTATTCTCTCAAGGTTTTGAAGTGGGGGGGTTTTTTTGTGTTATTTTGTGACATTTTTCTGATAAACTTTCATTTGGAACACCAGAGGACAAAGCACTGCCTAGCACCTCTCTTCCTTCACAACGCTACCAAAAAATTTGTAAATACAGTGGTCAGGTACAGGCTTTGAATCGGCCAAAGAAATTTAATTGTAGAGCTGGGTAATAACGGTCTGGTACAAAAGGTTTCAGATGGTCCAGACATTTACCTCTTGATCTATTTAGCTGATAGGGCCAAATATTACAAAAATTTAGCCATAGTCTGTGGTAAAACTTGTAAAGAAAGTAAGTTTTTATTTCAAAGATACAGTATTTGAAGTCTTTTAGAAGAAATATTTTGCTAATCTTTGCTAATCTAATCCAGAGTCTGAATGTCTTAGAAGTTCTTAAAAAAAAGAATTTACTTGGAGTTCTTCAATGTCACAAAGTCTTGATCTTAATAATTTTCAATTTAGTGTACTGCATTACAGGTGACATAGAGAAGCAGAAAAATGGGTAATACATATTTTTGGAACTTCTAATGTAACTAAAGAAAAGTATTATTTAATTTTATTTTAAGTTATTCTAAGGAAGAAATATCTAACTAAATATTAAAGTTGAGTGAATGGCTTTCTTTATAAACAAACCTGCATATTTTTTTTTTTATACATGTATATTTACGTATTCCATAAAAATAGAATCTCATCGATTTTATCCAGCTTAAGAAAACCATATCTTGCTCTGACTTTTTTTATTTGAAACACAAAGGCACATGAGTAAACATTTGAACTGTCTGGTTGTGGTTGCTGTTAGCCTTAAAAAAAAAAAAACCAAACAACCCCCACACCTAAATTCATCAACCCAAAAAAGATACTTCTGACTATGAATTATTAAAACTAATGTATACATTTTATTTATTCATTTACTCTTAAGTAGACCTAAGTGTTTTCCATTAAGATGCATAAAGTTTTGTGCTATTAAGTGTAAACATTAAACCAAATACCTATCAATGACCTCCTCCCCTTGGAATATAAGTAATCTTGTTTTTTCCAGCTCACAGTTCTGAATTTTGCTAGATTCAAGTTTTATTATTGGGGTAGAATGTCCAGTACCTTTATCAAGTTTTACTGACTAAAATGACAATCCTTTGAGTGGTGGAATTTTTTTTATATATATGGCAGCTCTCAATAAGGGAGGATCAGGTATGTTGACTTTCAACCTCCAAGACAAGTGATTTTTCTATCATACATTTGCCTTTTAAAATGGTTTCTGTCCTTGAGAATTCTTTTGGAAACAAAATATCCTCCGTGGTGTTTCATAGACCTTGAACAGTAAGGGATTTCAACTGGACCGCTACTGTGTTCTAATTTCCTGTGTTCCCAATCCAGATATATTTGGAAAATGCACCGTTCAACTTCAAAAAAAATGTATTGTAAAGGAAGTATTAGAGGGGTATTTTACCAAATAATGAAGATTAATTTCCAGAGAAGGTTACAACCTTACGCCAGAGCCTTCTAGTTATATTCTTGATGAATTTTATGAAAGAATTTTTATAGCCACTGGTTGGAAAACTGTGTTTAGAATCAGTGGTCTGTGTCCAAACTTGAGGGAAACATGGGGGACTTTTTCACAGGATTTGTCCTGTGCACTTTATTGATTTATACTTTATTTATAAAGTAAATAACAAGAGGGGATACCCTTAATTAACTCTCAGATGATACAGGGTAGGGTTGACAACTGAGAAAGGTGTCTGACAAATTTGGGCTAAAACTTAAAGTAAAATTTGTTCTATTTTATGCAAAGAAGTTCAAAGTAATAGACTTATTTTGGAAAAATCAAGTGAAGTGCTGGACAGAAAATTTTCAAAACTGCTTGAGCTAAGCAAGAATATCACACTCCACTGTAAAAATTGCACACATCAGGCTAGAAGATAAGCACAGGTGCCTTGAATATAAAGCACACAAAACAAACTTCCTGCACTGTTGAACAGTGATAAAAAATGTGCTGGAGTACTTTGGTTAGTGTTTCATGGTAGTGTGATTGGCCAGAGTGAGTCAGAAAAAGAAACCAATTACTAAAGCTACTGTGAAAGGACATAAATAGAGGGAAAAATAAAGGAAATTTAATAGAAAAATAATAAGAGAGGCTAAATATTGTAATAGAACTTTTTTTTACCTCCCATTCATGCTAAGACATGTCAAAGCAACAGAGCACTGATTTTGAAGATGAACACTCAACAGCATGTCAGGTATGGTCACCACATTGCATCTGTTTTTATGGAGTGTTCCAGGCCAGGCTGGATAAGGCTTTGGGCAATTGGGCCATCACAGAGGGGTAGATACTAGATGACCTTTAAGGTCCCTTCCAACCCCAACAGTCCTATGGCAGCCTCTTTGGTAAAAGATGCTATGCTAAAAAAATGTATGTAGTCAAAAGCCAAGAAAGTATTCATGAGCAGGTGGTCCTGTACCACAATACCAGTCATGGATTATTAGGTTTATTTGAAGTGGGAGAGCGAGCAGATGGATATAGGCTTTTAACCAACAAGTTCCTTTTTAGTTAGGTGATATGTGGGTCTAACTTCCTTAATTATTATTTGTAAAATCCATGTAGTCTAGAATAGCTTCTTTTGACTCAGTGTAAGTTTGTGTGTAGATTTGTTAATAAATGTGATTTGGACAGAATTTGTGGAATAAAACTCTGTTTCTTTCACTACCACCACCCCCCCAAAAAATTAAGCAAGTAGTGAAAGAAAATTTAACAGGCTAATTAACACAGCTTAGGCTAACAGGTATTAAAATTCCTTTCATGTGCTTTTAAGGAATCTTCTGAGAACTCTGGTGTGGATACATCTGATACAGGTGGGTCTATTAATTTACTACTTACCTACCTTTTTTTAACTTTTTGAGAAAATTACAAATAACTTTTTCATCACTTTCTAATATAATAGAATTAGTTTTTATACATGTTCCTTCCTCTTTCAGAAGGTTGAGAATAGGAATAGCAACAGTCTGAGATATGGGTAGTTCTATAAAATAGGTATTCATGTTCCTCTTTGCAATTTTAATTCTGATTCCGTGATATACTGGAAATTCAATGTGGAATATGTTCAACTGTCCTTTCTTAATAAAGAAAGGAACAATGAAACATAAACCTTGGCCTTGGTGTCAATAGAATTTTATTAGTAGTTGAAACAGATACATTAAATACCAGGGGAGTGGTAAACAGAGGTTTGCAGTCCATGCATCAATTCTTCTGCAGTACTTTACAGGTTTTGTCATTTGTCTTCTGAAGTTCTTTGGGGAGGTTTTGACCTTGTATTCAGAAATAATTATTTTATTACATTAATTAGTGGCAACAGTCTTTGACAAGGGTTTTTTAAAATATTTTAAACTGGTATAACTCAATGTTTTTTGGTTTCGACAAATAAAAACTTCTACTATTTTTCATAAATTAAGCTATGGCTCAGCAGTAGCCAGCAATTAATGCCTGAAAGAGCAGCTGAAGTAAAGGATGGGGTTTAAGTATCCTTGTATTAAATTAGCTCATGCATCTACATAGCTGCCTCGAAGGCTGACAGTTCCCTCTGTTGAGGGATATGTTTCCTGCTATCATTTGCGAGGATAATTTCAAATAAGTATTTAAATGATAATGTAGTATCTGCCAAGTTATAAAGCATGTCTATTTTCTCAACCTCCTACATGAAAAAGGAAAAATATTTAAGAGGCATCTGTAGCTTGGCTTCTGAAATCACCCTTGGTCTTTTGCAATGGAGGGATAAATGAGTGCAGTGCTTCAGACTCCGATATTTTCATAGCGGCATACAATAGAATGATTATCCACTTCTCCTCCTTCTCTTACGAATGGTCTACGAAGAGACTGGAGAGGATTTGTAGAAACCTCCATGAGTCCCAGCTATATTCAAACACTGTAAGATGTAGCAATAAGATTCTTAGGGATATGGGATTGGATTCCTCACATAAAATATTGAATTCACTGTGGTGGTGGAGAGGTGTGGTTTTTTTGGCTTTTGGCTGTGTTGGTGGGGTTTTTTTGGCTGTTTTTCCTTGGTTCGATTTTGGTGGGTTTTTTTAATATATAAAAGGTTACTAAAAGAGCATACTAACATAAGAAAAAATCTACCCTTAACTTTTTTAGCTAAAATTGTAGTTTTGGCAGTGTTTTCCATTTTTATTGTTCATACAG
>VXBS01000104.1:1083-31685 GCA_013400255.1 Sitta europaea
TATAAAATCCTGTGCACAGAGCTGCACAGGGCTCTCTCCTTGTCTGTCCCCTTTGACCTAATAAACATCCTGGTTGGAACTTCAGCCTCGGAGAGCCTCCCTGTTCTTCTTTACCCAAACTCGAGATGTAGTGAGACTGACTGAACTTAGGAACCTCTGCTCCTAAAGGTTCAGCTGAGTGCCAAAACCCCACGCCTCAGCTGTTCCCCACACCTGGTGTGGAGCCAGTGTGCCGAGAACTAGCCATGGTTCTGGTCACCCGTGTCAGTTGGCACCCAATGTGGGGCCCTTCTGAGGGTCCAGGACCCCACGAAGGACTGGACAGTCCACTCGGTGGACTGTCAGAGGTCTTTGGTGGTCCACTACCCTGGTGGGAGCAGACCACGTTCTAGTTGGTGGCGCTCCCAGAAACGAAGACAGCAGCTCCTGCAGCATTGGGAGTCGTCTTCGGGTTTGGGACTGTGGCTGCAGCAACTCCATCCAAGGGCAGAGTGAGTATTTCCCATCTGGGGAAAACTGTGTGTGTGTGTGCCGGGAAAGGCTCCAGTACAAGTGTGAGTACTGTCCTTTCCCAAGCTGCCCCTGGACCCTTCTTTTCTGTTGAGTTTATTCTTTGCTGTAAGTGCAGATGAAGTGTCTGGACAGTTCTGTGTCATCAGTAACTGCACTTGTGCTAGTGTTATACACCAGTACTTGTGTCTGTGTTTGTGAAAATGGATGCCAAATTATCTGTCCAGCAAAGGAGGATTTATTCCCAAGTCATGGGTATCCTGGAGGGTAGGGGGAAATGTTTTTCTAAGGGATCATTAAAGAGATTTGCTGGCTGTTCCTCCATTTCCCCAAAGTGTCCCCAATAGATGTGGTTTCTGTCTCTTTTTGGGATTATATTGGCCAGAAACTGTTAGACCAAGGGGATCCTTCAGCCCATAAATTTATTCTGCTTTATATCTTAATTAGAAAAACATTAATGGAAAATGATGAAATAGAGGAACACCCAGCAACCAGTTCAACCCCAGTTGCCCCTTCCCCGTGTTCCCCACATTCTTCCCCTATGCTAGGAGGGGTGCACAGAGCAGAAAACTCCATACAGGGTAGCCAGGCTTGCCTCAGTCTCCCTGGCTCTCCGCACCTCCCCCAGCACCCTAGTCCTGGTCGTACTGGCCACATGACCAGGGACCCTTCCCCACATCCCACTACCCCAGTTTCAAATCCCAAAGTTGTTAGGTTTGAGGTTCCTCCTGGTTCTTGTCCCAGTTCCCCTTCATGCTCTCCCTCCTTGTCCCTGAAGTCACAAAATAGTTCCCGTTCCTGTCCTTCCTCTCCTTCACCATCCCTCAAGTCTCAAAAGAGTTCCTACTCTAACCCTTGTTCTCCTTCTCCACCCCAAAAGTCCTGAAATAGTTCCCAGTCTTGTCCTTCCTCTCCTGCACCGTCCCTTAAGTCCCTGAAGAGTTCCTGCTCTCACCCGTGTTCTCCTTCCCCATCCCACAGATCCCAAAATGGCCCCTGTACTCCTTCCTCTTCTCCTGCCCTATCCCACAGATCACAAAATGGCTCCTGGTCCCCTTCCCCTCCTCCTCATGCACAAAATGGCTCTCAGAAATCACAAGATGGTGGGGACTGCATGGTTGGGCCCCTCCCTTATACTTCTTGTTCCCATAATCCCTTTCTCCCTCTCCCATCCAACCCCTTCCTTCCCTCAGCCCCTCTCCTGCCTCCTCCTCCGGACTCCTCCCTACACCTTGTCTCCTCCCACTGAAAAGGTTCCTGCCCCTTCTTACTGCCCTGCCTCTCACCCCTCCTCCTTCTTCTCCAACAGCTCCCACCCGGTTCCCACGCTCCTCCTTCCAGTTCCCACGCCACCGAAACCAGAAGTGATGGGCCTGGAGATCAGAACCCGGAATGGGAGGTCTGTCTCACTGCCACTCCAGTTACTTACAGAGGTTGAGGGAGTACACTCCCACATTGGGAGCCATTCCTTTATCAAAACAAAAGAGAGCTTTGCAAGGCTCAAAAAGAATATGGGGGAGAAAGTGAATATTTTAAAGGCCTCTTAAAGGCAACTTTCTCTTCCAATTTCTTGGTTCCGTATGACCTTCAGGATTTGTTTTTATGCCTTCTCACATCATCAGGTTATATGCTGTGGGAAGAGAAATGGAAGAAGCAATTACAGAACCTCAGATACGAGCTTTTGCAAGACTCAGAGGGTGCCATTGATGCTTTTGGCAATGTAATTACTTTAGACCACTTGAGCAGTGAGGGAGAATGAGTTGAGCCTAAGGATCAGGCTAAAGCTTGGAATAAAAAACTCCTTAGGCAGATCAGTGTAGCTGCTGAGAAGGCACACTATAGTATACCCTCAGATGGGCCACAAATCAATTTCACCCACATTAGACAACAGCCCAATGAATCTTTTAAGAATTTTGTAAACAGGTTGAAATTACAAATAGAGAAACAGGTTGCCAATGATCCAAGTTCACACCCCAGAATGCTTTTAGAGTTGGCCAAGGGTAATGCAAATCCAGCCTGCCAAAGCATTATCCAGGGGATGCCAGTGGATCCACTACCAACACTGGCCAAGATCATCGATGCCTGTTCAAAACAGACCATCTTCCAGAGACCCGAAGAAAAGAAGCAATCAAGGGCTGAAAGAACAATTGCAGCAGCAGAACCGGATCCCCCACCATCACCAGCTCAACGAGATCCGCCCATGTGTGTGGTAGTGTGCTTTTTCAAGTTTTAAAACATTTTATACTGTTGAATGGTTTGTTCTGTGTACCCCCCCATGTTCTTTCCCTGTTTGGTTCATCCTGGTTAACTCCTAGACCCTGTCTGTCACTCTGTGACCATGCCCTCAGCCTGGAAAGTTCTAACAGGTTCACAGAGTGATTGGACAGAGTCTCGAGCCCCTCCTCCTGCTGTATCCTGGTTTGTTTCCTTGCTTGTAATTTTGTTAGAGAGCCATCCCCCACTTGTCCCTCATTGGTCCTGAGTCAAACCCCACCCCTCATTCCTCCCCCCTTCAAAAGTTGCTGCACTCTGGTGCTCTGCGGCTTTTCCCTGGGGCTTTGCCAGAGCTGAGGTTGTTCCCACAGTGGGACAAATAAAGCTGGTGCCCAAGCTGAGGCTCCCTCTCTCTATTCCTGCCATCATCGCCTGCTGCCTAAAGAGTAGCCAAGACCCATGGGATCAGCAAGGTACATTCTGTCACCAAGCCGTAACCCTGCTGCAGCTGTGGTGCCAGGGCTGCCTGAGGCAGTGACCAAGCAGACGCAGCTACACATGTGTTACCGCTGTGGGCAATTGGGGCATGTGGCACAGTTCTGTCCTGCACCTAATCCCATCAGGCCAGGGCAGCCAAGTCTGGGGGGAGGAGGAACAAATATTCAATCAAAAAAAAGACTAGAGGGACAGCGCGAACCTGCTCTGCGTGATGAAACAAATAGGGCAGGTGTCGCAGGGGGTCGGGGAACTAAACATGACAAGATAAAAACCGGACATGACTGTAACACTGGATGTGACACTTCTCTCTCTTTTTCTGACAGGAATAGATGTGACACTGATAAGGTGTGGTCTCCTCAAGCACCACTCCTGTTAACAACATTGAAGGATCATCTCTTCAAGACGAAACATTGGACAGTGATTTCTGTGGACCCACTGGGTGGAAGATTGCTGCTCCAGGGACGGGATTTTTTGTCATCGGTGACACAAAGCACACACCCCTGGAAATTGAAGTCTCTCCGGTCACTCTCCCAAGTGATCTGGACGGATTCATTCTCCTGGCATGTTGCCTCAACCCACCCTTCTATTTGGCCAAGGGGCAAATAATCGCTCAGGCCATTCCCATTCCACCAGGAATCCCAGTAGAAAACAAGACACCGAGTGTCTACCAGGCAGAGGTAGTGGGTGAGGACAAGCCAATCATCTCCTGTAACATCACCAGGGAAAATGAATCTCTAGGGATGAGTGGCTTGCTGGACAACGGAGCTAATATGACCATAATTCCGGAATGGACTTTGCAACCCGTGGCAAGCAAGATTCAGGGCATAGGGGGTGCCCAATTGGCAAAAATATCGAAGATTGTTGTACNCTTTGGAACCTGTGGCAGGCAAGATTCAGGGCATAGAGGATGCCCAATTGGCAAAGATATTGAAGAGTGTTGTACAAATTGAGGGGCCAGATGGACAATTGGTTTCATTACGTACGTATGTGGCTGATTACCAAGTACCCTTGCAGGGATGGGATGCCATATCTCAATGGGGGGTTAGAATTGAAACTCTAAAAACCCCTTGGGATTTTTAATAGTGGTCTCTGTGGAGCACCCTACCCAGAAACTCGATTGGACCACTGATTAACCAATCTGGATAGATCAGTGGCCGCTGAACAAACAAAAATTGAAGGCACTCAATGAACTCGTGGAGGAACAATTGGCCCTGGGTAACATCGAGCCAACTTTTAGCCCTTGGAATTCTCTGGTCTTTGTTATCAAGAAGCCAGGGAAGGACAAGTGGAGACTCCTCCATGACCTTCGTGAAATTAATAAAATCATTGTAGACACGGGACCCCTCCAACCAGGGATGCCTTTCCCAACAATGCTCCCCCAAAATTGGAATCTGGCCGTAATTGATATCAAAGAATGTCTTTTCAAAATTCCCCTTACCCTGCCGACGCACCACGGTTTGCCTTCTCGTTTCCTACCACCAACCGAGAAGCCCCAGTGAGGAGATTCCATTGGGAGTTCAGCCCCAGGGCATGAAGAACTCTCCCACCATCTGCCAGTGGTACAGCACCTCATTGTTGTCTCCAGTGCGTGCCAAAGTGGGGAAGGCCATCATCCTCCATTATATGGATAATGTCCTTGTATGTTCTCCCGATGACAACATACTTCAATACACACTTGACCAGGTGATTGAGTTATTAACATCTGCAGGTTTTAGTTTACAAGAAGAAAAAGTTCAAAGGATGCCCCCTTGGAAATATCTGGGCTTAGAGATTACTGCAAGGACCATTGTTCCTCAAAAACTGGCATTCAACAGTAATCCCAAGACGTTGGCGGACCTGCACTCCCTGGGTGGGACTTTAAATTGGATCAGACCTTGGCTAGGCATCACTACATATGACCTAGCCCCTCTCTTCAATTTACTGAAGGGAGGAGAGGAGCTAAGTTCTCCGAGGTCCCTGACCCCAGAGACAAAGGTCACCCTAGAAAACGTGGAACAAAGACAAGCGCATAGATACAAATCAGATCTGGCATTCAAATTTATCATATTGGGGAAGTTGCCACACTTCCATGGACTAATCTTCCAGTGGGACCAGGACCAGAAGGACCCCCTCTTGATTAGGTGTTCCTCATTCACCAGCGGTCCAAAAACATCACAAAGCCACAAGAGTTGATGGCACAGCTGGTCAGGAAAGCCAGAATGAGACTTCAGGAGCTGGTTGGTTGTGATTTTGCATGTATTCTCTTGCCACTCAGTCTCTCCTGAGACGAAAGATCTCTGGAGAAACTGACGAAAGACATGTATGAGCATCTACTGAAGGACAATGGGAGTTTACAGATTGCTCTAGACAGTTTTACTGAGCAAATTTCTGTCCACGCCCCTGCCGACAAATTGTTTAATTCCAAATTCCAATTGGTACCAAAAGAAAAAAGGAGCTGAAAGCCTCTCAACACTCTCACAGTTTTCACAGATGCGTCCAGAGCATCCCAAAGGTCGGTAATGACCTGGAAGGATCCTCAAACTCAGCAGTGGGAGACAGATGTTGAATATGTTGAGGGTTCCCCTCAAATTGCTGAGTTAGCAGCAGCAGTCAGAGCGTTTGAGAAGTTTTCTGAACCATTCAATTTGGTCACAGATTCTGCATATGTTGCAGGGGTAGTGTCAAGAACAGAGCATGCTGTCCTCAGGGAGATCTCAAACTGAACTTTGTTGGAATTGCTCTCGAAACTGATTTATGCTGTCTCTCACCGAGAGCACCCATTCTTTGTAATGCATGTAAGATTGCACACTGAATTGCCTGGTCCAGTATCAAAAGGAAATCGAAGGGCTGACTCCTTGGCATCTGTAGCTGCTACTGAATTGGTAAGGCTTCCTGACATTTTCCAACAAGCAAAACTGAGCCATCAAATGTTCCATCAGAAAGCGCCTGGCCTGGTTAAGCAATTCCACCTAAGGCGAGATCAGGCCAGAGCCATGTGGCCACATGTCCCCATTGCCAGGGCTCAGCAATACCATCACTGGGTGCAGGGGTCAGTCCAAGAGGATTGGGAAGTTGTGAAGTGTGGCAAACAGATGTCACACATATCCCCGAATTTTGCCACCAAAAATATGTGCATGTCTCCATCAATACCTTTTCTAGAGCAATCTATGCCTCTGCCCACACAGGAGAAAAAGGCGAACATGCCACAAAACACCTCTTGCAGGCTTTCTCAGTGCTAGGAATCCCCAAAGAAATAAAAACTGACAATGGCCCAGCTTGGGGAGTTGAGCACAAATATGGCATCCCTCACTCCCCCACTGGTCAAGCTATGGTGGAGCGAGTCCATCAATCACTCAAAAGAGTCCTGGGACATCAATGGGAAAGCTGCAAAGGGATAACACCACAGGGGAGATTGTGTAAGGCCCTGTTTACCATCAGTAAATGTTTCTTAAACTGTTCATTTGACAGCATGAACTCCCCAGTGGTGAGACATTTCTCCCCCCATGGAAAGCATAAACCAACTGAATGTCCACCTGCATCAGCCTACTGACTGAAAAGAGTTTAAAAGGTTCTCATCTATACGAGATCCAGTACAGGAAGGCTGGCCTTGCAGCCACTAAAATATATCTAAGCCACTAGAACAGAAGAGGAGGAGGCAAAAGGGAAAATATACTCCCTTTTTAGACATTTTTAAGTTTGCATCTTAGAGTACCTTATTTACTGTGATTTGTTTGCCTTTATAATAAAGTCTCACTTTTCGCATCATTCTGGGTATTTTTCATCTATCTGCCAATGATCTGTATGCAAAAAGATACTGTAACTCTTTTCAGGGTTTCAGTTACATAAATAGTTATTTGACAACTTCAGCAGTGGGAGTGAGTACTGGTACAGTTGAAAAATCCAGTTGTCCAAGGTTAAATTTGAGTGGCAGCAGCAGAGTCAGAAAAGCTCAAAAAAATTGCCTAGGAATACAGTTAAAAATAGACTGCTTTAAATAGCCAGTCAGACTTTAAGCCATTATATTAGCATCAAATATATATGCAGGGTAGCTCTAGGGAAATTATCTGGATGGGGCAGGAGGTGCCAAGGCCAGGTTTAAGTAACAATTTAAACAGAAGAAGGTCTCTGATGTGAACAGCATCTTCTGACTTGAATTTAACATGTTATATGAGTAAGTACTCAATAATATAATTCTTCATCCAAATATAGACAGGAGAAGTTTTGATGTTTCTCTTTCACACACACACACAAGTGAACAAAACAAAACAATTCTGAAGAATGCAATTGTGAAAAACTAAGCACAATATTTGAGAATTCACACAAAATAAGTTCCTATGCAGTGCCTGGGGAATTGTCCATGTCCACAAATTTCGAGGAAAAAGTGCTGATGTTTGTCATAAGTCAAATTGCCAAGATGCATTTGTATGAGAAGACTGGGGCAAGAATTTCCCAAAGCTCCTCTGGAAATTAATACAAATGCAAAGCATTTGTCTACCAGTTTTTCCAGCATACCACTTTTCTTCTCTTCTCTTGCACCCCTGATATGGCTTGATCCTTCACTCTGTACCACTTTCATGTAAGCCCCATTTATTGCAGAATTTTCAGAATTCTTCTAGTCTCCTGTAATCTTGTAACCTGAATATATAAATATATACAAATGAATGTATGTATATTTATTTATCTATTAATTATTTTATTTTTTATTTGTATGTTCTAGAAAATATGTGAGAAAAATAAGTTAACTGAAAATAAAAAGGAATGTACATTAAGGCAGTGGGTTTGACCTCTACCACTCAAGCACAAACAGGAAAAAAAACAAACCAAAAAACCCCCAAAACTAACCATCAACCCCAAAAAAGCCACCAAAAAACTACAACCAACCAACCAAACAAACAAACAAAAACTCCTAACAATTTCTAAATTTTAAGAGTATCTTTGTATTTCTTTCATTATAAGATGTTCATGCAATTGTTTTCACTTGCAGAAGTACTCTGACAAAATGATAAATACTTTTAGAAAATGAGTATCCATTCATTACCATTTGCACTAAAAATCGATCTATGTTACTGTCCTGCACAAACAATAGCATGTCTTGAAGTGTTTTCAGAATTTAGAAAGAAAAGAACTTAAACTAATGAGAAAGCCTGGGTTTTTTTGTTTTTTGGGGTTTTTTTCCATTCATATCACAATGATAGAGTAACTTTTCCCACATTAATTATTCTTCATGGGGATTTTTATTTTCCTTTCCTCAACAAAAGTTATGTTCTTTGAAACTCTGCTAGGTATACCAGGGAAAATTGTTATTTACTTCTCTAGCAGTAAAACAGAGAAGAAAATTAATTTTCTGAATGTTTCATACACTAGCTAAGAAGTCTGTGACATCACAACATTTTTAGAGAGAAATTGCCTCCTTGACAATTTCAACCACCTGCCTTTTACTGGCAACATACAACAGTCCTATACAATTATTTACATGGGAAATCAATATTAAGAAAATACCCATTTTATATTTGACATCTTCAGATGAGCTGGAAGTTCAAAAGCGTGATAGCATTACTTCATCAGAAAAATTTTCATAGATCTCAAGCTCATGCCCTGAATCACTAGCAGAAAACTAAGCACTCCTCCCACCATAATTTTCTGTAGCACTATATTTCTGCACTGTGGTTGGAATGCAGCTGTTTGACAGGACCAGGAAACATTTCACTGCACATTGTATGCAATGTTCTGAACTTTAACTCCTTTAATAGTATAAGTTTTGCTTTCAGCTATTTTCTGTTCTTTCCAAACTCAATAGCTCATCCCCAGATCTCCATTGCTGACAAACCACAAGAAAGCAGCCAACATTGCCTGATGTAAAATTTGCAGCTTCCACTGGAATCAAATGTATGTGCCTGGCAAAGTTAGTTGTCCAACATTTTGTTTTCTATCCCTACCAGGTGCCGTCTGCACATTCAAAAGGACCTGGACAAGCTGGACAAGCTGTCAAAATTTCATATGAATCTGTTGTGGCTTAAGAAGATTAAGTGTAAGGTGCTGTACATGTGTCTTAGTTTGGAAGACAGGTATCTGCTGTCCTGACAAACAGGATCCTCTCCTGAAATGGAGAATGCAAAACTCCTCTCTCTGTGTTGTTACAATTTTAGAATTAAGGGGCTCTCGGGCAAAGATGTGAGGATATGGATAACAGTTCTTTACTTGTGTTTAGCAAGGCAAAACAGNAGTATCGTAAGTGCCCAGTGATAGTTCCCTGGCAACTTATGGGAAAAAAATTCTACAAGAGAACCCAACCCCCAACAACATGGATCAGAGCAAACCTCAGTATCAGCACAGGCTGGATGGGAGAGCAGCCCTGTGAGAAGGACTTGGGGGTGCTGGTGGGTGAGAGGCTGGACATGACCCAGCCATGGGCACTCCCAGCCCAGAAAGCCAAACGTGTCCTGGGCTGCATCCAGAGCAGCGTGGGCAGCAGGGAGGGAGGGGATTCTGCCCCTCTGCTCTGCTCTGGTGAGACCCCACCTGGAACCCTGCACCCAGCTCTGGGTTCCCTGCACCAGAACTGCTGGAGTGAGTGCAGAGGAGGCAATGAAGATGTTTAGAGGGATGGAGCACCTCTCCTATGAAGAAAGGCTAGCAGAATTGGGATGTTCAGCCTGGAAAAGAGAAGTACTTCAAGGGAGCATCCAAGAAAAAAGGAGAGACACTATTTAAAAAAACATGCAGTGATAGGAAAAGGGGTAATGGCTTTAAACTGACAGTCAGTTTATCGTAAATGTTAGGAAGAAAACCTTTACTGTGAGGATGGAGAGGCACTGGAACAGGTTGCCAGAGAAACTGTGAATGCCACTTTCCTCAAAGTGTTCAGGGGCAGATTGGATGGGGCTCTGATCAACCTGGTCTAGTGAAAGACGTCCCTGCCATACCAGGGGGATTAGAACTAACTGACTTTTAAGGTGACTTTTCAGCCCATGACATTCTATAATTATCTGTGATTCTGTGATTTGCAGGGTTGAGTTTGGCACAAGAAAATGTATGTATGAGAGGGCAATGGTGTCTTTAGATACCTTTCTCTGCTCAGAAGCTTGCCAGGCATGAAATATTTATCAATATGTTCTTTTAAGATTTGTTACATACCCAAAAGCTTCCCAAGATCTTCTTAATTAATTCATAACAAGATTTATATCATATACATGTATTTTTTTAACATTTAGCTTAAGTATGGCTAACCTCATGAAAATGCAACTTTAAAAGGGCAGGAAAATCTAAAATTAGTGTAAAGACTCCTTGTGCAAAAACTGAAGTGCAGAAGTGTCATGGTTTAACCCCAGCCAGCAACCAAGCTCCATGCAGCCACTTGCTCTCTTCCAGACCAGCAGGATCAGGGACAGAATTGGAAGACTAAAAGGCATAAAACTTGTGGGCTGAGATAAAGACAGTTTAATAGGTACAGGAAAAGTCACATATGGAAGCAAATCAAAATAAGGAGTTCATTCACCTCTTCCCATGGGCAGGCAGGTGTTCAGCCATCTCCAGGAGAACAGGGCCCCATCACATGTAACAGTTATTTGGGAACACAAATGACATCACTGCAAATGTGCTCTCCTTCCTCCTTCTTTCCCCACTTTGTATACTGAGCATGTCATATGGTCTGGAATATCCCTTTGGCCATTTGGGGTCACCTGTCCTGGCTGTGTCTCCTCCCAACATCCCATGCACCTTTAACTTCCTTGTCAGCATGGCAGTGTGAAAAGTAGAACAGGCCTTGGCTCTGTGTGAGCCCTGCTCAGCAATAGAAAAACATCTCTATACTATCAACCCTGAGTTCAGCACAAACCTTAAACAGCCTCATACCAGCCACTGTGAAGAAAACTAACCCTACTCCAGCTGAAACCAGCACAGGATGTATCAAGAAAGTTTCTTGTAAATAAGGGTTAAAACTTTAAAAGGTTGTGTTTTCTCCTTGTCACATTGACTAACAATGAAGCCCATTCGAATTATTCTCTTTGCTTCTAAAAAATCAATTTGTCTACACCACAATTTGTGTCATTAAGAGACAGGAAGAAAATGTTAGTATGTTATGTTTACTTCCTTTATTGGGTTGTTTTTCAAAACATGGGATTGAAATTGCATACTCAAATGTGTACTTGAACCTGCACAACTAATAGTACTGTTTAGGATGAAAGGGAAATGCAAGTCAGTTAAGAGGGCATGCAAAAAACCACCAGTTATCAATCCAATCTGCCACCTTGTCTGCAGTTGTCAGCATTTTTATCATTCTTAATTTTTTGTGTGATGAGAACCTCAGCCAGAGTACTGCTGTGCCAGCCACTGTACCTGCACAGACACACACAGATGTGCCAATATACATGCACTAAAACAGCCACAGCCCTTCTATCTCTAGAGAGTCTTCCGTACAGGTGACTGCATGCATAGTCATTTAATTATGCTCTTTATCCAATTCACTAGTCATACTCATTTAAAAGGAGAAATGCAAAATCTCAGGTCTTAGTCAGAAAAACTGCTCATTTTCAGAGAATCAGTCTGGACATAACAACCTGAACCTTCACTTTTGGAACAGGCGTACAGGTATCCACACAAAAAAATACAGGAGCAGCCTAGAATAGTCCTCTTAATTCATAGAGGTCAAGTCTTAATTGACCCCCTTTCTGACTTTAGGGGTCACTGAATATCAATGCACCAATGAAAAAGATGGCCCGATTGACCCAATTTCAAATGTCACTCCATCTTATCCAGTCATTTACCCAGATATCATTTAACAATAGGTATATCCTCATTTAACCACACAGCCAGCAATGATCATTGCTGGGTTTTCCAGATAGAACATTGCTGATTTTGAGGGCACTGTGTTGTGGAAAGCAGAAACGCACTGCAGCTGTTAAGGAGAAAAGTTTGAACTTTCTGATGCTGTGACTAATTTTCTCACCCTGAAGAATTCAGACCATTATTGGCTTCTCCCTCTTCTAATTCAGTTTCCACAGAAGCTTCTAGTTCTCTTCTCCATCACCCCAAAATCTGGTTTCAGGAGTGTGAAAAGAGCAATCACCAGTAACTGTCAGTCTTGTGGGATTATCTCTGCTTCTGAGTCAACCTCCCTGCCCACAGCTGTTGTCATGGAAATCACTGTTCTGTTGTGCTTTAGGAATTGTCTCACTGCTGACCTATCATTTGAATCTGCAATTTTCCCACCTCTGGGGAATGCTGTTCACTCTCACCTCCAGGCCCTGGGCATTCAAACTCTGTATTATGACCCTGGAGTCATTCCTGCTTTTTACTTTGTTATTTGCCATACCAAAGAGATGTCTCCAAAGAAGAACAGATAACATTTTAAACATGCAGGGAACAGAAGTTCTGTGAACATTGACTGAAATTATGAGGCAGGCATTTTACCAGGCATACTGATAAGGAGGAAGAAATATATACATACTACTAAAAGGAAAGCCCAACGGGCTCAATCATGCCTTTGGAAATAGCAGACCTTTTCTTTACTCATTTTTTCTCCTAAGTAGCCTGATAGAGTGCATAGTAAATCTACTAGACAGGTACATTAAGAATATAATAAAATTAGGTATTCAAATTTTACAAGAACTGATTCTTATGAACCTCTTCTAAAGCAGCTGTTATTGTCATATAATAAAACAGTAAATGAAATAGTCCTCACAGCCTTCTAAATTTCTGATGCAAGCAATAATAATCCTGTTAAGTCCTAAGCAGTCCTTGAAAGAACTCATGTGAAAATAAAAACAATATTTGCAAATTTGCAATATTTGCAAAAGTTTAAAAGGAATGTTGGTTCATGCAAACAATTTACAAACAGGAAAATTACAGCCCTCCATCCTGACCCCACAACAGTCATCTCAGGCTGCAGGATCCAGACCATTCAGATGGCCCCCAAACTCTCAATATTCTCATTGTCTTTAATTTTTCTCTGTCTTGCTTCCCTAGAGTCTGTAACATAATTATATTATCTGCTGTTCCTTAAACCTGGGGTGGAATTTGTTAAATTGCCAGTAGCAATTTTCACATCTTAGGAATTTCCACTTCTGTGGTATTAAGGGAAATAATTTTCACTCTATGGAGATTCAGCTTTTTTCAGACTGTTTAGACTACAGTTATGTTTTAAATCTGAGCCAGATAACCACTGAGTTTCAGGTGTCAAGTTAACGATGTTAAAATGCAACTGAATATTTTGGTAACAAGTTCTAAAAGAGGATTAAGAACCTTTCAAGACATCAGGAAATATCAAAATACTCCTATCCTAGATCAGTTTTATGATATTATCTGTTCTCAGGAAATTTTTGCCATTGCAAAAAAGCATACTAGCATAAGAAAAGGAGTTGGGGTGGGCTATGACCAAAAATTTTTCATTAATGCAAAAAATCATAACTACATATGCAATGACCCCATTAAAATCCAAAGGTGATTGTGAACAAAGCTATAATTTCAGTTTCTCATTCACAACTCATCTCTTTCCTCTATTTTGCTGAAATATTTTGTTAAAATGCAGCACTATTCTTTAAATTAAGCAATTTAGTTCCCAATTCTTCCAACAGTTAACATAACTGAACAAAGATTAGCCATTTCTCTTAAAGCCCAGTAAAAGTACTGACAGTTTATCCTTGATGTTTCCATTATTTAGGTAAAAAACACAGAGGAATAAAGTATCAAAATACGAGTAATAACTGTACCACCTAAAGGATTTTACTTTGGCACAGAAAAGTGATAATTATTAATCTTTTTAACCTTCCAGTTAAAAAAAAAATTTTAAAAGCTTAAAATAAAAGCAATTTCTGCTACAGAAGGGAGGCCTTATAGCACTTTCTGGTACCAGAAGAGAGTCTACATGAGAGCTGGAGAGGCACTTTCCACAAAGGCATGGAGTTATAGGGGGAAGGACCTTAAAATGAGGGAAGGTAGATTTAGATTAGATATAGGAAAGAACTTTCTCACTGTGAGCACGGTGAGGTGCTGCAACAGGCCGCCCAGAGAAGCTGTGGATGCCCCATCCCTGGACCTGTTTAAGGCCAAGTTTGACTGGGCTCTGGGAAACCTGGTCTAGTGAAAGGTGCCCCTGCCTGTGGCAGGGAAGTGAAACTAGATGATTGTTAAAGCTCCTTGCAACCCAACACATTTTATGAATCTCTGATTAAAAAAACAAAAAAAACCAAGCAAACAAAATCCTAAAATACACAAACAAAACAAACAAAAAAATCACGAACACGTATGACACAAAAATCCCCCAAACAAAACACAAAGAAAAAAATAAACAAAATAACTAAAACTCAACAGCTATATCTTATCCAGTAAGATTTTAAATTTTTTTTCAATAATAAAGAGCAGGAATTACTGTGAGCCTCAAAACTCACCATTTGATTTTACAATGAGTTACCACACAGGTAAAGCTTGTCTGATCTAATTTCTTTGATTATTTGCAGTGGGAATCCACTTCTCACATATTGGAAACTTTTATATACAACTACTTTTGCCCCACTTACGAGTTAATTGAGAAAAAAATCTAGCAAACAATTTCTGTCTGAGAATCCATCACTTTTTATTTGACAAGTATTGCCATTCTAATTACTACATTCAGTTGCTAAATGGATATAATCAGTCAAACAAGTTCTGCACGTAGTCTCTGGCTTATTTTTTGTTGAGCAATTTTAATGTCAAAGTTGTTGAGTGGTTCCTGTGCTGAGGAAGAAAGATAATGTTTATATATTGATAAGAGAAACAAGGTAAAATCAAAAGTTGGAAATGACGCACTTGGGATTACCGTTTCTCAGAGGAGACTAGAAATGAGACTTTAAAAGGGCTTCCATCTATATGGATCAAATCTAACCTTTCTGAAAAGGTTTCTGAAGTATTGAGATGTTTAATTCATATTCTTGTACACTGCTGTACATCAGTTTATTTTTATGCTCAGCTCTAAAGGAGTGAAGATGTCAAGTTTCATGAAAAATAATAGTTGGACTCCTAAAGTAGGCTTAGCATTGCATTGGAAAGTGTTAAGCAGCAACAATTATAAGGTCATCTTTTTATTAATGAATTCTTTCACCAATGCATTGAAGGACAGAGTCGTCCATAAGTCACCATCTCTTTTTAAAATGTTTAGAAGTGAATTATTATGTGGTATAAACTATCAGTATTTAGATGTAGTCCTTCTAATTTCTTTTAGACCATGTTCTGAAAATACCCTTCACATCTTCCTACAACCGAACTTACTACATTTGTCTAAAAGAACCTCTCATTATATACTGGAAAGTGTTTCTTGTGGAGAATAACAAACATAAAAAATTACCAGACTATTTTTAAATAATGTAAACATCACTGAAGGAGATATTAAAAAATACAAGGTTAAAACACGGTGTTCATTTCCCATAAAACAGCATTTAATAATGGTTTGCACTGTAGTTACAATTACAATTACAATTTATTGTACTTTTTAATTGCATTTAAATAGAATGTTTTCTGTTGTTATAGTGGTTAGAAAAAAAAAAAAAAAAAAACCTTACAATGGTAATGTAACAGATATTTGGGTTGTGAGAAGTTATTAACTCAACTCCTCCAGAGAAAGGAGTGTGGGGAGGAGGGAGTTGAAAGGAGAGAAGGAGGTGGGAAACAGAAGTGAGGTGCAGTTAAAGTCAGAGTAATTAAAGTTTTCTAAACATCTTATGAGTTACAAATTATGGGTGATTTTTTAATTAATTAACCATAATGCAGGCAACAGCTCTGTATAACCGAAGATAAACAATGGAATTAATCTGTTTTTCAGAAGGAAGACTGCTCTGCTACTTGCAAAGCAGTACATTTTATACTATGCAGCAGCTGAAACTCTAGAGCAGATGGTGAAATCCCAGGGGCTGATCATAGAAAAGGAAGATAAAGAATTGAGAGATCTGGACAATAACAATGGAGGAGGACAACGCAAGGAAAGACTTTACTGTCAAGTCTGCTAGTGGAATTAGCAGGGTAACACCCCTGGAAGTAAAAAGTGAAGGACATGGTACGAGAAGGAAAAAAGAGAATGGAGATCTGAAGGGAAGCATGCAGAAAGCAGGACCTCATTCTGGCAAGAAGGTCTCCTCAGTGACCTTGACGACAACTGCTATAGCTGAAAGCAAAAAAGTGGAAATCTGGCTAAAACAGCTCAACTGAAAGATTGATAAGAGCCTTTTAAAATTACTTTTATTTTTTATTTAAATTTACATTTTTTTTTAATTTAAAATTACATTTTAAATTTTCAGATTTAAGGTTACTATTTTATTCAGATAGTTTTAGATTAACCATGAAGATTCAGTGAATAGGACTGTAGACTGCAGATCCACTTGACAAAACAGACAAATTAGTCTTCTACATCTTACCTGTGATATGTCATTTACAAATGAATTTTTTATCACTTCTTCTGAAATATTTTTCTCAGGATTTTTCTTGCTGCTCAGATCTATTTTTCATCCTTAGTTACATGATTTAGTTGTACCTTCATGTTCTTGTTAGTTTTGCAAATATTCATAGATTTGCTTTCCCTCTGTCTTGCTTCTTTGCTCAATTACATCCAAAACTTATAATTTATCCTGAAGCAGACTTTTATGTGGTATATTATATATACTTGTAGGCGGGGAGATAGGAAAAGAAGATCAACAAGTAGTCAAAGAAGATCTTTTGATCTCCTTTTATTTTCTTTAAACTAGGTGCGTCCGTATTCCTCAGGAACAAACATGGTATGTGAAGAGAACCCAGGTTTTCAGAGCATCTAGATGGCTGTATGAAAGGAATGGAAGACAGCATATCAGAAAGTTACCAAGCATCCAAGTAGGCATTCACTGAGCTTAGAACCCTCTTTGTTCATTTTGCCTTCAATTGCAGCAAGTATTTTGTGCAGCATTATAAATGGAACCATCATAATTGACATGCTGTGGGATTTTCTCCGTCAATGTAAAATGTGAGTCTTCTTTGCGCTTGGCTGAGGTGTACAGTGACTGCTTTGAAGACACCACATTCAGCTTTGGAATTTTAATTTGATCAGTGGTTAGGTAGTGGTAACAAAAATGCACATCTCTTCCAGAACTACCACATTTGGGGGATGCAAACAGGAATCTTCATGTTTCTTTGTTTAAGGTTTAGATAATTCAACTTATTTTAAGGATTTAGCTCTTTTCACAGATGGGTTTGATCCTGAGGTCTCGAACAAGTATCAAAACATCAAATTATTTTGTAAAATGCTATTTTCATTTCAGAGCCAGAAAAACAAAACAAAACAAACCCAAAACAAACAAAAAAACCCAAAACACACACACAGACAGAAAACCCCAGCTATAAATCCTGGTGCAGGACACCTGGCCATCATATATGGATCTGAAAAATGAAAAAGTGTTTCAAATTATGGTATCATATAAGCAAAGTCTTCTTTGCAGCTGAAAGACTACACAGACTAATGGGCTTTCTGTTTCTCTCCTTAAATAGAACAGAACCATAATCCAGGTAATAATTAATGGATGTTGGAAAGCCTGGTCTGCTAGCGAAGGCAATCTGTTGTGATGGCTATTTTTCACCTAGTCCAGCATTTCCCTGGCCTAAAGATTCAGCAGATTAAGGCAGAGCTATGTCTATGATTGCCTGTTAGTCTGAGTATCAGAATGATCCTTTAAGCAGGATGGCTGTGAGTGGTTCAGAAAGAGAATTATCCTAGGACACATATTACCTGGGACAGTCTTCAGCACTGCTTTTGAGAGAGTACTTCAGGCATTTGCAAAGGGTGGGATTCCTGCACAGCAAGCAAAAATTGTTCAGGTCAGCCCTTCGCTGTCAGTTCTGCGATCTGCTGCATTTCCTGCTGCTCCTGTCTCTAATACAGAGTTTCCCCTGCACATATAACTTTTAGAGTACTCCTGGTGACAGTTGCAGAACTGACATGGTACCCTCAGAACTTTCTCAGTCTTAAGCCAAAATGAAGGATATATTGCTGAGGAGATGCAGGTTATGTTAGCTGTGTAAGCTGCTGTAAGTAAAATCAAAATTTGTTTCAGTTAATTTAAAACAGGTTTCTTCCCACAAATAGGCTTCTGCAAGAGCAGCATATTTCTGTGTCTCTGATAATACAAAAATGTTTCAAGGAAGAGTTAGAGACAGTTGGTAAATGTTGAGCAATAACAAAGGAGGACAATTATCATTTTTTTCTCTTTTCGTTCTATTCTTCCCTTTCTTGAATATATTAATTTCAGCCAAAAGCTTATATTATAAAACCCAAAAGCTATTGTCAAACCAGATGCTACATAGAACAATCAGTGCTCAGACTGGTTTCTTCACTCCTCCCTGTTTTCTACACATGCAAAATTTTGTTGTGAGGTAGGAACACTTCATTTATCCACTTCACTAGGCTTTCGAAAGCTAGACAAATGCAGTGCTGTAGGATAAAAACTGTGCTTTAGAATTCATATAAGGGAAGCTCCAAGGCTTTTTTTCTGTGTAACAAAGGCAGTTTATAAAGGTAAAGACTTGTTCATCACACACGACTGGAATAAAAAATTAAGATCACATACAATTCAAAAAGCCATCTGCAGACCCAAGGTTTTTTTATGTCTTATGCTTAACTGAGATACATTCAAATTCAGCAAGCTCTGGTGATTTGGTTTCAAACTGGGCACAACCTAATTGCATTAGTTATAGTACTGAAATCTAAGTACTGAAAGAAAACATAGATCTCTTTGAAAAAAGTTCTTGCATCTCTCCAGCCTTTCTGCTCCAGAATACTGTTGTGCACAGTACCTCACAGATGCTTTAAGACAGCTATGCCTTTGAATGTTATGCTTCTTCCTCCTGGACATGAGTACCACAACACATAAAGCTAGTCCATTTACTTTTATGTAAATTCTTGCCATTATTTACTTAGATTATATATACAGGACTTAATACACTAGTAGGAAAAATACAGATAAAATTAGGGTTTAAACAAAACGTTTCACAGGTGATTATGTTTAAATTATTCTAGATTCAGTTTGAAAAGCAGACAGAAGTTATGATTAAGTGAGACGTCTACGTGATTTTTCATATAATTTTGCTTGGTCTCACAGATTTAGAAGGTTGTCATCAGCTTGATTCTCTCAAGGTGAAGTGAATTATTCTCTCTAGTGTAGAACACGTCCCTCTGAGTCATGAAAAAACTGGGTTTTTGTGAAGAAGGGCAGGAACAGCAAAAAATATCAACAGGAAATCTAGCTTTTTGGTTACCTTTCTTAAAAGGTAAGAGAGGCAAACTGCCAGTAAATGAACTTTTACACCCCTGCTTCATGAGCACCATCCCAAACTGCGATGGAATAAAAATTACCTTTAAACCACAAATTCCTTCAAACAGCAGATCAGAACCCTTATTGAAACAGAATCACTCTGAAGCAATTTTGTTATTTCTCTGTTTCACAGTATATTTCCCGATGGTAACTCTCTCTCAACCGGCTTCTCTCTACAGACTGAAACACATCTACACTCTTGCCATATACAACTTGTTCTGAACTGAAGCATTTCATTCTTTGTGGTAGTCTGTTTTTTCAAGTTTTAAAAATTTTTTATTGTTGGATGGTTTGTTCAGTGTATCCCCATGTTCTTTCCCTCTTTGGTTCATCCTGGATCACTCCCAGACCCCTGTCTGTCACTCTGTGGCCTCGCCTCCAGTCTGGAAAGTTCTTGCAAATTCCCAGAGTGATTGGGCAGAGTCTCAGGCCCCTCCTCCTGCTGTATCCTGGTTTGTGTTCTTGCAAATTCCCAGAGTGATTGGGCAGAGTCTCAGGCCCCTCCTCCTGCTGTATCCTGGTTTGTTCCCCGGTCTGTCACTTTGTTAGAGAGCCATCCCCCGTTTGTTCCTCATTGGTCCTGAGTCAAACCCCACCCCTGATTCCTCCCCCCTTGAAAAGCTGTTGCACTCGGGTGCTCTGGGGTTTTTCCCTGGGGTTTTGCCAGAGCTGAGGGTGTTCCCACAGTGGGACAAATAAAGCTTGTGCTTTAACCCCAAGCTGAGGCTCCCTCTCTCTGTTCCTGCCATCCTTGCCTGCAGACAAGCCAAGTCCCACGGGATCGGCAAGGTACGTTTTGTGCAGAGCTGTACCAGGGCTGGCCGGGGCAGTGACCAGCAAACGCAGCTACAATTCTTGAAGGATTTGCAAGATGAGGGTTTTGTTATTTGAAGATTAAGTCCTTCCGACTGTATCAAATTGAATTTGCTACTTGTTTGATTTATAGAAAGGTAATCTTAAATGTGTCTGATGTATGTAAACCAACTAAGTATTTGAGATTTGTTGAGTCTCATGTTCTTGAAATGTTATCTTGAAAGAATGGACTTTCTGTGCCAGACTTCCTGGCTTCTCCTACCCTTGATTCCATTGCCTTCAGTTTCCTACCAAGATGATTTGCTACTGTACTTATGTATTTCAGATCAACTTTTGAAAATGAGGTGAAATAGTCTCTGTAGATAACTCATAAAATTTTTGACTGATTAAGTATTGGATTATTTGAAATCACTTTAAACTAAAGCAAATTGAAATGCTTTGGTTTTGTTTTTCTTTTTTTTCAGTGTTTTGAGGTGGGGAAATGTTTTTTGTTTTGACAAGACTGTTTATTTTTTCAGCAAGTAGTATCAAATTTATCACTGCAAATTCTACAGTATAACAAAAAAAAGAGGTTCTCTCTTTTTTTTTTTTTTTTCAACAGAGATTTGAACTCTTAATACCTACTCTGTATACTGGATATAAAATGAGGTTTCCTACTGGAAAAACATTTAAAACCATATTCACAGCAAAGCATTCTTCCAGGGCTGGCCCCCATACCACAGAATCACAGACTCATAAAATGGGCCAGGTTGGAAGGGACCACAGTGGGTCATCTGGTCCAACCTCCCTGCTCAAGCCAAGTTATCCTAGAGCACAGGGCACAAGATTGAGTCTGGACGGCTCTTGAAAATCTCCAGTGAGGGAGATGCCATGTCTCTAACCAGCCTGTTCCAGTGTTCAGTCATTCACACAGTAAAGTTCTTCCTCATGTTCAGTGAAATTTCCTGTGCAGCCTATGCGTGGCACCACTGAGGAGACCCTAGTTCTATCCTCTTTACATGCTGCCTTCAGATGTCCCTTATAGACATTGATAAGACCCCCTCTCAGTTTTCTTTTCTCAAAGATGATCAGGCCTGGCTCCCTCAGCCTTTCCTCATAAAAAAGATGCTTCAGTCCCCTCATCATCTTTGTTGCCCTCCACTGGACCTGCTCCAGGAGCTCCCTGTCTCTCTTGGCCTGAGGAGCCCAGAACTCCAGCGCTCCAGATGTGCCTCACCAGGGCTGAGCAGAGAGACAGGATCACCTCCGTCAACCTGCTGGCAATGCTCTTCCTAAGGCACCTCAGGATCCCATTCTTGGCCCCCAGGACACACTGTTGGCTCATGAACACCTTGCTGCCCACCAGGACCCCAGGTCCTTCTCCACAGAGCTGCTCTCCAACAGCCTGTGCTGCTGCCTGGGGTTGTTCCTCCCCAGGTGCAGGACCCTGCATCTGCCTTTGCTGCCTTTCAGAAGTTTCTTCTCTGCCCATCCCTCCAGCTTGACAAGGTCCCTCTGAAGGGCTGCACATCCCTCTGGGGGTATTATCCACTGTTCCCAGATTTGTGCCATCAGGGAACTTGCTGAGGAGGCACCTGCCCCTTCATCCAAGTCTGATGAATACAAGAAACAACACTGGGCCCAGTATCCAGTACCCAGAATGGTGTCCCTGGGGGACACCACTAGTGACAGGCCTCCAGCCAGACCCTCTGCAACTAACTATGACACTCTGGGAGCTGCTATTCAGCCAGTTCTTATTATACATCACTGTCCACTCACCCAATTTGAACTTTCCAAGTTTGCCTATGAGGATGTTTAGTGAGACAGTAGCAACAGCTACTGTTAAGGCAGACAATATTCATGACTCTCACCTTGTTCATTCAGGTAGCTGTTTTATTGTAGAAGGCAATCAGATTGGTCAAGAATGATTTATGTTGTTGTCTTAGTTTGGAAGACAGGTATCTGCTAAGGGCAAACAGGACCCTCTCCTGAAATGGAGAATGAAAAAACTCCTCTCTCCGAATTGCTATAATTTTAGAATTAAGGGGCTCTCAGGCGAAGATGTGAGGATATGGATAACAGTTCTTTACTTGCCTTTAGCAAGGCAAAACTGAACAACAATAACTATGAGATGAACAACAGACAGAACCAGGGAAACAGTCACAGTTTCTCTGGCACTGGCACCCTTTCCCCGTTGGTGCAGTTCCCAGCACAGGCAGCTGTGGTGCAGAGTCCCGGGGTGCTGGGGATGGATCAGGAGCNCCAGCAGTTATATATCCATGCTGACTGCTTCTGATAAACTTCTTGCCATCCATGTGGATATTGACAGCCTCCAGAGAGAAGTACTTCATCTATTCTGAGGATTTAGGGGAGGCTGACTAGCTAGTAGACCCCTTGGCCCTTCTTGTCCTTGTTGAAGACTGGAGTGGTATTTGCTTAATTTCATACTTCAGGCACCTTTTTGGATCACCACAATCTTTCAAATAGGATCATGAGCAGCATCTCAGCACTTCTGGGTGCATCCATTAGGTCCCAAGGATTTTTAGGTGTCGGGTTTGCCTAGGTGTTGTCTCAAGGTGAACCAAACTCCCCCTGACAAAGGGAAATTGCACCTTCCAACATTCCTTTACCCTAGTCTCCTGAGTCAAGGATTCCTGAGGGCCAGCCCTGTCAGTGAAGACCAAAGCAAAATATGTGTTCAGTAACTCTGCCTTCTCTGTGTTCTGTTAATAGGATACCCTCTGCATTTAGTAGCAGGCACACATCAATACTATCATACTAACCCCCATAAAAAGAAAGAAACTTAATTAAATAATAATTAAAACTGATCTGCTTATGATAATTTGTCCAGTTTAAAGCTAAGTGATAGGATTTGTCTGTTCAGGTCATATGAGCCACTGCTCCTAGCAGTGAAGGATACTATTGGCTTCACACCTTGATTTTACTCCATAAACATTTCTGTATCTTTACAGTGGGTTTGTATCAGTCTTCTCAGATATAACAGGAATGCTGGTTATTTTATGTTTTCCCAGAGGTGGGAGTCTCTGGTCTCTCATTATCCTTCCTTCTTCTTGTAGACACACACTATTGTGCTCTGCGAGCCAAGGATAAAATGGAAAGGCCTCTCCATAGGTCCTCCCCTCACAGGTGAGTGCTAAATCACAAATGTAGCTATGTTTTTGACTGAAGAATTAGCAAGAGAGTATACATTTAATGCACATAACAGTGTAAATTTAAACACAGATAGGAGATGGGACTTTTCAAAACATTTCTCACAAACTACCAGAAGATGGTTAAATAGCCTAGTATCCTATCATCACTTGAGCAGTGGATCTGTTTTATTTAAAACACGATGGATTTAGACAAATTCTACTTTGGTACATTCACAAGCACTTGCACAGGCCAAAAGCAACTTCCCACCTGCACCCCTTCATATTGATTTTTGAGATACTAGTTCATTTTCTCACAAAAATCTGTTTTAAGTTACTTTAGACGGACTGATGAGCCCAGTAGAATTGTTTTCATATAACATATTCAATTAATTATTATCTCTACTGCTCCTCTGCAGGCTTTGCCAGGAAAGGATGGTGATTAACCTTTGCCTGTCAGACAGACAGCACACATAACATGAACACAAACTGCATTCCAAAGATCTGGATGTTATTTGTGCAGCAGAAAGGTTACAGTCATAGACAGGCAAACATGAAATAAGAAAACAGACGACAGGTCAAGCCAGCCCTCCACAGTCCCTGAGTTTCACAGAGACTCACTCATAGCAGCCTGTGTTTATCATCCCTTCTAGTCTGCTGCAGCACTGCTACATTAGGAACTGAAATCTTAACGTTTGCAAATGGAACAGTAATTTCAAATCTTTTTAAGAAGCATTCATCCCTTTCAGCTCTGCAACTTCCAGTTCACATCAGCCTTGTTAAAGGTCAGTGCAATAGTTTGTCAAGTCTGTAACTTGAATATGCAGTATAAAACATTTTAAACCTCACTGCTGACTATCAAAACACAGGCAGTAGGAAAAAAACTCAAATATTTTTTTAATGAAGAGTGGCAAATTAATTGAAGAAATAATGCTCTGCTTCTACACACTTGCTGAGCTGAAGAAGCAGTTAAATTATAACAAAAATAATTTTTAAAGAATTATCTATGACATTTACAGGATTTTTTTTTCTGAGCATAAAAAATGGGAATATGTAAGCAATCACTCGTAGATTATTTACAAGCTTATTCTCCAATGAAAACATCTGCATCAAAACACATATAACCAAAGCAAAACCAGAATGGAAGAATATAAAAACATGGATATTAGGAAACCACTCTCTAAATAAATCAAAAGACTCCAAATAATTGTGAAATTTTTTAAATTCCATTTAGGTGACCGCAAGTCACAGAACAGAATATGTTAGAAGGGATATCTGGAGGTCATCTACTTCAAACACCGCATTCAGACTGGTTAGATGGGCTGTGATCAGTCACATTCTGGATATCTCCATGGATGAAGAATCTCTGGGCTCTCCCTTTAAGCATTTTGTCATCCTCATGGAGAAAAACTTATGTGTATTTACTCAGGATTTCTTTTCTCCCAGATTTTGTCTGTTGACTCTTCTTTTATCACTACAGACCTTAAAGGAGAGTATCATTCCATCTTCTCTATATTTGCCATTACATATCTGAAGACTGCAATGAACTTTCCCCATTACACTTCTCTTATCCAGGCTGAACAAACCCAGTTCACTGTCAGCTTCTTCTCATATGACAGGTGCCTCATCTGGGGGGCCACTGTGAGACTCACTTCAGTTTTTTCAGTGTCATGTTCCCCTGCACCATGGAGTTCAACATCGAAGACCATAGTCCAAATGTGACTTCCTGTTTTGCAATGGACACTTAGGTGCATTCTCTATTGTTTTGCAATAGGGCAAATAGAGCTTAGTAATAAAGGAGTCTCTAAGTTAAAAATTTCATATGATCTGTTGTACCATACATATTGGTTGTAAATGAGTAGGTGTTTATACTGCAAGAATCGCTATGGTTCACAAAGGTATCTCTCAGTATTTGTCTGTGCCTAAATGAGATCTTAATTTCATGTGCTCAGTGTCATCTTTGTTTTTTCAGAAGGAAATTTTTACAAGAACACATTTTACTTGTAATGTCAGCACAAGTCGTCACTAAAAACTGCCATCTTTTGGGACATTTTGAGACGATTCCTCTGTAAGAAGTCTGTTCTTTTGCAACCCACTCTTTTCCTGTGGAGAGTGTTTTAGATACAAAAATTAAATTCACTACCAATGATATATACTGTCTTACTCATACTCTTAAATTACATCAGAAATTGTGTCCCTTTCTCTCCCAGATAATCTGGAACCAAACAGAAATAGTAAAGCAGAGAAAGTAATGAGTTGTTTTGGTTTTGACATACTTCTGTGCCAAGCTCAGATCTAAAATAAAAAAGAAGCTTTTTTTGAGGACCATCTTTTACCTCCTTGGTTCAAGGTATCTCTAACCTGTAAGAGCTTTCAAAGTCCTGTACATGGCATTAGAATGGTGCAATTCTATTATAAGAAAATAATTTCAAAAGTAGTTCCTTTTCCTTTTTGCACAGGTGGAATAGGACCTTGAAAGAAATGAATGGATAACAAGCATATTGTCCTACTGGAGAGGATAAAAGAGGCAGGGAAAGACTGGGAAAGAGAGAGATAGTTCTTTTTTTTTTTTTTTTTTTTTTCCCAAAATTTTCAAGTGTGCCTGCCATGGTTTTGCTTCCAATTCAATTCTAGAATCCTTGTCCTGTCTGGACTTGAGTGCACCAGACCATTTAATCCTCCTAAAACAAGTTTGTTTTAAAAACAAAACATGTTTTGCAGAGGCTAATACTTTAATTCTTAGGAATATCTATATGAGTGGTTTAGTGTGCAAAAATGGCTATTTCCAGCTATAAAACTTCTGTGTCATTATATGTGAAGATCTGTGCACTGTAGTAAGGAACATCTGTTGGAGCTCAGAAAGTGGCCTTTTACTTTGTGGACCATTTAAAACATCTGTGACCCTTGTGGAATTATTTTAAACCTTTAATTTTTCCTCATTTATTTGAACACATATATTTTAGAGAAATTTAGGATGATACCTATACAGAGCAGTACCCATATTATTTTAGGAATCTCTTTTTTCTTAGATTTACAGATTATGCAACAAAAAGTAAAACACATCTGTAGTACATAGAATTAGAAGCCATTTCTGCCTTTTAATTTTGTGAAGATTTCTCAAAAAAGATCTGTCACGCAGCAGTAATATTAGAAACCATTTTTAAACAGGGAAAGTAAAGCTACATCACGAAGCCAAATTAGAATTCATAAGAATCATTAACCACCTAGAGGTACACATAAGTCTCTATTTGAGTTTTGATAGTGTCTACATAGGTAATTTTGGGAATAAATGGAGATAATATACCTTATTATAATAGAAAGTTCTTTAGGCCTTGACCTTCATGGTTAGGCAACAATATTTACACTTTTAATTTTTTTAATCCATGAATTAATATTATCTAGAATATCAGCTGCAAAGACCTCCAAACAGTGTTACAGTTGAGCTATGTCAGATCAATTACTTTTCAGTGAAGACAGATTAGCATTTTCAAAAGCCCCACAATTCTACTTCTCAGAAATTTCTGAACTTGGGAGGTTCAAATCCCACTGAAATGTAACACAACTCCTATTCATTTCAGGAGTATTTGAAAGTTTTCTTATTAAGATTCCTAAGCTCAGAAATACCCAAATGCCAGTGTCTCACAGGTTTCAGTGGGCGACTGCTAGCCATTCAAATGCTTGTAAGCAGAGTGGTACATATGTCTTTGCAGAAAATCCAATAGAGACTGCTTTGAAAATGTACATAGGTCCCAATAAGAAAGTTCCCCAAAGCAATGTGAAAAGAAATAGTTGGAAAAACAAGCTATTCTTCTGAAAACAAGTAACTTGGCACCAGTTGCCACATAGAGAGAGAGTTTCTGTCTTTTTTGCAATGCAATGTTCTTTCCTAACTGAGCTGTGTCAGGATATCTCCAGTTACAACTCTGCAATTAATTTAGTTACATCTTCTACACAGAGCAGAGCAAAGGAAAATACTTAAATCATTTACATTAGCGATTGAGCAGCTAAAAATCCCCTAGCTGAGGGAAGACACGGAGTTTTTAATCAGTTACTATGTCTGTCTGGGGTGGACTTGATTTTCTTCACATCACCTCCTATGGTGCTTGATCCTGCATATACGACCCTGTACTCTGAACAGCATTGATAACAGACCCTTTTTCTAGCTATAGCTAGAGTGCCAACTCCTTCTTTGTTTCCCACTCTCTCTCTCCCCTCCAGGCAAGTAGACTGAGGGCAGGCAAGAGAGTGGTCAAGAACATAGATAGGACAGCTGATCCCAAGTCATCAAAGGGTTATATAAAACATCACTCTCAGCAATTAAACTGAAAGGATTTTTTCCAGCATCATCCTTGTTCAGGAATTGGTTGAACCCCAGGCAGCTGGTGGTATGTGATTGCTATGTATACAAGATATGTATAACTTGATTTTTTTTATATTTTGTTTCCTTTCTTCACTCCACCTTTTAAACCATCTTTATCTCAATCTCAAGTTTTTTTATTTCTGCCCTTCTGAACCTCTCCCCTGTTCTGCTTTAGGAAGTGAGTGAGCAGCTGTGTACTGGGTGCAACCTGCCTACTGGGTTTAACCCATAACAAACCAGATCATAGTTTTTGTTCAAAAATGCAACCTTCCAAGGGGTATGTCAGCTCACACCTTTCAATGAGAAGTAACTCTGGTGGGGAGAAATCCTGACTCTTTCTAGTTATGTAGTCATTGCATTGAACTCTTTACTTCGTGGATTTTTTTCCACTTTCAATTCAGAGTGGAATAGAAAGTACCAAAAGGACAGAAATAAACACTCTTGTGATAATTTCTGTATGATTATCAAATCATGGAATTATTAAAGTTGGAAAAGACCTTCAAGAACATGAACCCCAACCATTAACACAACACTGCAAGGTCTGCCACCAAACCATGTTCCCAAGCACCCCATCTACTTTCCAGGGATGGCAACTCCACCATTTCCCTGGGAAATCTGTTCAAAGGTTTGACCACCATTTCCATTTCATCTAAACCTTCCCTAGTGAAACCTGAAGCCATTTCCTCTGGCCTTGTCACTTATTACCTGGGAGAAGAGGCCGACTCCCACCTGGCTGAACCCTCTTTTCAGGCTGTTGAAGAGAGCAGTAAGGTCACCCCTGAGCCTCCTTTTCTCCAGGCTGAACAACCCCAGTTCCTTCAGACACTCCTTGTGCTCCAGACCCTTCATCAACTTTTTTGCTCTTCCTTGGACATTCTCCTGCAGATTGGAAGAGATTTTTTAAAATTTCACAGCAGATAATGTTCATATGAAGTGTAAGCTTGATTTTAGAAAATCATACATTCCAAGTAGGTCCTTTTAGGGAAGAACTAGTGTCAATTTCAGCCGAGGAATTTTTAGATCAGAAATAGTCACTCATTTATTCCTAGAAGCCTCCTGTTTTCTGGACAGGGTGATTAAACAAAACTAGACAAGATAGGCAAGACCCATCACCTAAAATTAAACATCAGAGTCTCTATTTACCTCATCTCAGTTTGATGGCTCTTAGGGAAGAGGATGTGTGACAGAAAAATCTAAAACCCCATCTATCTGGTCATTTAAGAGGGAGTATTTTATCAGGTACTTGCTAAGAGGGAGAATGGAGTCCTGAAGCGCTATTTTTTTTTAAACCAAATGGTGATGCTGAAATAAAGGGTTAGTCTCAGAAATCACCTTACAATTTTTCTATTATATAGCCGGTCTTCAACAAACCTTTTCTTTACCTCACGTGATTTGCTCTGATACAGCTTGAAATTTTACTTTTTCCTTACAAGATCATAATCAAATAAATGTGCTAAAATGCCTGTGACCTTTCACCCCACAGCAGCCTTAAAAGAAAGCAATATGAGCACTTCTAAAAGCAGATGATTTCACGAAGAAATATAAGAGTGTTATCTGGTTTCTGCAAAACAGTCCTCCTCTAAAGTGCAAAGCTTATTGCCTGCCGCTATTAGATCTATCAACTATATAAATAAATGCTATCACTTTTATTTTTTTACATTTTTCCAATGACTTAAAATTTCACTGCAGAACTGGCCATTAGATTTAATTTTTATTTCTGAAAGAACTCATTCATTCACAAAAGGAGAGATTTCAGTTCACAAAACTCACTGGGGTTTCTTCCATATCTTTACTGTTCTTTCCAACACTGTTCTCTTCATTTAAGTGCAATAATAAAAATAGTGCATATTCCCCCTAAATTACTTCAGTTACCTTGTGGAACTACTACTAAGTTCCACCATCTTATGTTAGCACATTCTTTAAAATCTGACCTGTTGTCCCTGAAAATAAGCATTCTGATTTGTTTTAGTACAGTGGAGTCAGTTCTCATGAATTGTAAGAAATAAGAATCATGTTTGTATTCCTTTGTGAAAAGATATCACCTGATGGACTTCTCAAGTGACCAGTGGAGATGGAGAGGTGGTAACTTCTCTGTCCAATCTCTGATCACTGTTCAGAAACTTATATATACGAGGTCAACAATAAACGAGAGACTTCTTCTTCTCTGCCTGAACACCTGTTGTGTGTGTTGCTGTGTGTTTCTATATGCGTCAATAACATCTGGTGACCCTGACTGACAGGACAGCTTTGTAGGCCATGGAAGTAAGCACTGAAGACCCCCGACTGAACGAACGGCTTTGTAGGTCACGGAGATAAGCTCTGGTGGCCCCCGACTGTAGGACAGTTGTGGTAGGATCTGAAGAGACCCTGTCTCTTGTGCGACTGTACGCTTTTTTATCTTTCAGTTGGGTAGAGATGGCAACTCCTCTGCTTTCTGAGGAATGCCTAATGGTTAGGGAGATCTGGGAGGATGTTCTTCAGGGGAGTCCTGCTCCTGTTGGCCCAACGGAATTTGAAACTCTCTATGCATTCGGCAGAGATCAAGGGTGCTTCCCAGAACCTGGAGATGCATTCTCTGTGGAGGCATGGTCGCTTTTGGCGGCGGGGGTTCTCCGAGAATCCCTTTGTGTCAGCTGGAATGCTGATACAGCGAGGCTGTTGTTAAACTGTAAACGTTTTATAAACTTTTTGCGAGGTCTGGAGACGGCGTCTAATTCTGGCGTCTCCGCAGACGCGCAGGGTGTCCGGAGCGTCTCTCCCGCCCTGGGGGAGGTGCCGGTGCAGAGCGGGACGCTGGCAGCG
>VXBS01000104.1:31922-76925 GCA_013400255.1 Sitta europaea
CAAGGCTGCGGCAGCTGCCAGCTCTGCGTTGGTTCCTTATGGAGCAGGCAGAGACGTGGCTGTTGGAGGGACAGTGATTTCCCTGGACAAAAGATCCCAGATGAATAGGTCCTCTTCCATTGGGTCGGCCAGCCTTGCTGCTGTTGTCAAGAGCAAGTTTGCTCAATTTGTGTTTTTTGAGTTTTGTGTTCACAAGATTGACGTCCAAGTACAGGGGGAAGGTGGCTTCGAATCTCCTGGGCCACCTCGAATCCGCTGGGCAGATGTCCTGAAGATCACAGAATGTCCTGAGGCACTGTGTGTCATGTCCATTTCTCCTGCACCTTCAGAGATTCATCTTCCTGAGTTCCTTGGTGCCAGAGCAGACAATTGTGGCTGTGACAAGGATGGTGCAGTGCTGCGTGAGCCAGAGATTGGTGATGAACATAGACCCAGAGGGACTGATGGCCAGGATTTGGCCTCATTTTTCCAGTGATGCTGATGGGACTCTCTGGATGGGGGGGAGGTGGGGGGATGTTCTGGCTTGTGTGGTTGTTTTTCAGGATGGACTTCGATTGGACCAGGGTCATCTGGTGTCTTCTGCCAGGCCCTGGATTGCTCTTGTTTTCTGCATCAAAGGAACTCTGGAAATTGCAGATTGTTGAAAAATCCTCTGGTTGATCAAGGCCATGGTGAAAGCATGGGGATGTTGCAGGCTGATCTGATGTTGTCCAACATGCTCCTGGCCAATTGGCTGGGTCCTCCTCATGGATCTGAAGTGTTGTTTTGGGTTTTTTGTTTCTGTTCCTTTGCATTCCAGTGAAAGACAAAATGTGTTTTCTCAGTGCTAGCTATCAGCAGTGCTGAGTCCATACAGAGATATCAATGGAAGACAGCATGATGGCATGCAAAACTGGCCAGCCATTCATTCTTAATAGTATTGGCATAAGCTTTGTTTGGAACTCACAAACAGTGGTTCTGAAAAGGACCTCATGAAAATTGTCCTTGGAAACATTAGGAGGTTCAAAATTAGGACCAGGAGTTGGTTGCTTTGTTCCCTTTGCTGGGGACCCTGTGGTGTGCCATTCAGGCCCAGGTTCATTCATTTTCCATTCTGCATGTGGAGAGTCATGTGATTTTGCCAGGGTTCATGGCTGAAGGTCACNAAGAGCTTTGTATACCATCGCTCACCTGGAAGCGTTGCAGAATTTCAATAACCTGGTTGCAAAGGCAAAATCCAGATGATGGGCAGGTTGGAAACCAAACTGAAAGTCATCAGGTGAATGAACCATTGGATGATGGTTTTGGTGCAGACAACATGAGTGATCACTTCGAAAATTTTCCTTCATCAAGCAGACATGAATCATTGTTCATTTTCTTTCTTTTTCTTTTGATGATGAAATATTGTTCAATTTTTCGTCTTCCTTTGTAATGGAGCATTGTTCATTTTTCTTTTTGTAATAGAAAAAGGGTGAGATGTTGTCCCTGAAAATAAGCCTTCTGATTTATTTTAGTATAATGGAGTCGGTTCTCATGAATTGTAAGACAAACAAGAATCATGTTTGCATTCCTTTGTAAAAGATATCACCTGATGGACTTCTCAAGTGACCAGTGGAGATGGAGAGGTGGGAACTTCTCTGTCCCATCTCTGGTCACTGTCCAGAAACTTATATATACGAGGTCAACAATAAACGAGGGACTTCCTTTCTTCTTCTTTGCCTGAACACCTGTTGTGTGTGTTACTGTGTGTTTCTACCTGCATCACAGTAACACTGATCAGCAAAATAGAAATCAATTCCTTCAATATCTTCAAAATATCTTCAATATTTTAAAACACATTTTAGCATTGAGTTAAGTAGTAAAGTGGTGTTTTTTAAAGCATCCACATTATTTGATCTCTTTCACAGGAATACTGTGTTTAGCCTGGTATTGTAAGGATAGGGATGAAGCCTGACTGCATCCAGTTTTTCTCAGACTTTGCAATCAGGCCTGGGGGTTATCTTAATTGCCAAGAGCCATGCCTATGCATAAAACTGTCATATGTTCTATAAACTGTCTATGTTCATCTTGGAGCTAAGAAACATTTTCAGCTGTGTCTAGTATGGAACTAAAATGGATTAAAATAGGAATGAATTTAAAAGAACTGGCTTCTAACCTCCTTTACAGGAATGTTATTGTTACTTTAAAGTGTGTAATGCCTTAAAGCAGCATTTGGCTTATGGAATTGATAACAATTTTTTATATTCTTGTGCAGATTTTTCAAAACTTCATTCACATTGGTACACAATCTGTATAGGAGAAAGTTGCTTGAAAAATTAAATACACCAAAGCTAAAGTTTTAGAACATATTTCTGGACTTTTTAATGATCTGGGGAAGAAAAAGTAATTAAATATTTCAGCTTCTTGCCAGCTATTCTGCACAGAGAATCTGGCGCTATTACCCACTTTGAAATTGAAAACAGAATTAAATTTCTAATAGAAGGGATAACATACACAACCTTAAGGAAAAAACAGATGCTGTTGGCAGATCCTAACATATCCAAATACCAAATGCATTACAATTAGGAAAATTTACTTAAAAAAACAATATGGAAGAGTGAGCTGAGATGCATTGCTGAACCAAATTATTTTGTGTTTTATAAACTTAACTACTACACACGTAGCTACATACAGTGGGAAGGAGAAAATGTAAGAGGTTTAACTCTTCATTCAGAGGCTGAAAGCTGTTTTACCACATGTTCGTATACAGTTTCTTTAGCTCTTAGGTACTGTTTTTCTCAGAATAAGGAAAGTGAGAAGAGCAAAAGTCAGTTCTTTTTATTTAACTTTCTTTTTTTTTAGCCACATGTTATTTTCCAGCACATTTTATTCTCTTCAGCTTTGTAGGTTACATCTCTTCATAGAACATCTGCACGTCCAAAAGATTGGCAAAATTCAACTTCACAAGGCTTTAACTCTCTCTCTCATAACATCCTTGCTGGCAAATCAGGAAGAGGGGACTGGACGAGTGAATAATGAGGTGGATTTGGAACTGACTAGACAGCAAAGTTCCAGAGGGTCTGTCAGGGGAACAGGATGTAGATGGAGGCCACTCGCTGGTGGTGTCCCCAAAGGTTCCATACTGGGCCCAATGTTCTTTTACCTATCCATCAGTAACTTGGATGAAGGGGTGGCTCTCAGCAAAGCTGGGAGCACCAGCCAATAAGCCAAAGGCCTGTGCAGCCCTCAGAGGAACTTCAACCGGCTGGAGAGTTGGGCAGAGATGGGTGGATATAATCAATATGTGCAAGAGTCTGAAGAGAAAGTACCAAAAGGATGGAGACAGACACAGTAGAGCCAGGAACAGGACAAGAGGCAATGGGCAGAAACTGATGCACAGGAAATTCCACCTGAACATGAGGAAGAACTTCTTTACTGTGCAGGTGAGTGAGCACCAGAACAGATTGTCCAGAGAAGTTGTATAGTCTCCCTGGACATCTTCAAGTACCACCTGGTTGCAATCCTGTGCAAAGTGCTCTAGGGTGGAAATGGTGCTATTTAATGTGTTCCTCAGAGACACAGAAGATGGGATCACCTGTACCCTCAACAGATTTGCACGACACCAAGCTGAGTGCAGTGTCACACCTGAAGAATGAGATGTCATCTAGAGGGACCTGGAAAAGCTTGAGAAGTGGGCACATGGGAACCTTATGAGGTTTAACAAGGCCAAGGGCAAGGTGCTGCCCCTGGGTCAGAGCAACCTTTGGTACCAGCAGAGATACCAGAGGGATGAACAGATGGAGAGCATCCCTGGGAGAAGGACTTGGGGGTGCTGGTGAGTTAGAGGCTGGACATGACCCAGCCATGGGCACTCCCAGCCCAGAAAGCCAAACGTGTCCTGGGCTGCATCCAGAGCAGCGTGGGCAGCAGGGAGGGAGGGGATTCTGCCCCTCTGCTCTGCTCTGGTGAGACCCCACCTGGAACCCTGCACCCAGCTCTGGGGTCCCAGCACAGGAAGGACATGGACCTGCTGGAGTAAGTCCAGAGGTGTCTTGGTTTGAACAACAGGTGTCTGCTAATGAAGTCAGGAGGCTCCCTTGGAATGGAGAATGAAACCCCCCTCCCTCCAAATTATTATAATTTTGAAATTAAGGGGCTCTCAGGCAAAGATATAGAAATAACAGTTCTTTATTAGGAGAATTAAATTAAAAATGCATTAATTCAAGAACCAAACCCCATTGACAGAGTCAGAATACAACCTGACACCCTGTGGGTCAGGGAGTTGGTAGCAGTCCCATTAAATAGTGGCTGCAGTCCTCCTGGAGTGGCAGATGTGGTTCAGTTAAAGCAGTGATCCTGTAGCAAGTTGCAGATTTCCTCCAAAGGTCCAGTGGAGTTGTAGATGGGCCTGGGAATCCGGTGGAAAAGGCTGCTTTGGTATTCCAAATCTCAGATTTTTATCCAGGTAGGAATGTTTGGGTCCTCCCCCTGGATAAAGCATCTACCAATGGGATGATGTAAATTTATCAGTCATGAAATGAGACTCAATGACCCATTAGCAGAAGCTATCTCCCTGGAGGGATGATGGGTTGTGGAAGAGATAAAGAAAACTGCCCCAGCTAGCTTTTAACTGTTGCCCCGTTAACAGAGGACCACCACACCCCCAACCCCCAGTTTCAACAGATGCTGATAGAATACATGCTTCTGCAACCCAAGACAAGAGGGAGGAGGCCACCAAGATGATCAGAGTGACAGAGCATCTCTGCTATGAGAAAGGGATAAGAGAATTACTTGGAATTGATTAGCCTGGAAAAGAGAAGGCTTAGGAGTAACCTAAGTGCAGTCTTCCAGCACCTGAAGGGAGCCTACAAAAAGACGCAGAGATACATTTTAAAAGAGCATATAGTCACAGGACAAGGAGGGATCACTTAAAGCTCTTGAAGTGAGTAGAAGATATAAGGAATAAATTCCTTACTGTGAGGGTGNGACAGAGCATCTCTGCTATGAGAAAGGGATAAGAGAATTACTTGGAATTGATTAGCCTGGAAAAGAGAAGGCTTAGGAGTAACCTAAGTGCAGTCTTCCAGCACCTGAAGGGAGCCTACAAAAAGACGCAGAGATACATTTTAAAAGAGCATATAGTCACAGGACAAGGAGGGATCACTTAAAGCTCTTGAAGTGAGTAGAAGATATAAGGAATAAATTCCTTACTGTGAGGGTGGAGAGCTACTGGAACAGGCTGCCCAGAGAAGTTGTGGATGCCCCATCCCTGGGAATGTTCAAGGCCAGACTGAATGGGACTGGTCTAATGGAAGATATCCCTGCCCATGGCAGGTATATTGGAGCTAGATGATCTAAAAGGTCTCTTCCAATGCAAATCATTCTATGATTCTATGAATAATTGTGTCATTTGGAAAGAAGAGCAGTAGAACTAAGTACCAGTAATCATAACTGTGTATTCTGAAAACTTAATGGTATTATTTTACTTTAAAGTAGTTTGCAATAGAAATCAATAAATAGATAGCTAAATAAAACTAAACAACTGCTGCCTACTACATGCTAAAGTACAGTAATTTATGTAAAATATTCTGTGGGTTTCCCCTCTATCTCTGAATAGCCTGCGGGTTGTTTTCCTGAGATATGCAAATTATTATTTCCATCTGAATTATTGCCATAAGGGACTGATGGAGAATTTAGTTTATTAAAGCAGGTATGAATAAAAATATAGCAGTTTACCAGAAATATTCTCTGCAAAAGTGTGAGTCTGTAACTAGCTCCTTTTTTAGCATCTAGGAAGACACTACTGGAAAAGGAAAAGGAAAAGGAAAAGGAAAAGGAAAAGGAAAAGGAAAAGGAAAAGGAAAAGGAAAGAAGAAAAGAAAAGGCTTATTGGCAAATATTGCCAGCCTTTCAAGAAAATGGTTCGAAGCACTCAACACAAACTCCTCCTGATTTGAGGTCAGATAACAGGTTATGGATATATTATCTCAGTGTTTCCTCAGATGCTGAATTTCCTACTTCATCAAAGAGCTTAATAGTTTCCACTCTGACTTAGTCAACAAGTCTAGCTGTGCCCACATCCCCAGCTGATCCAATTTAGTTGAGGGCACTTTTAAAAGAAAATCCTAGGAACGAAAAGGAAGCTGTGACAACCCCATGATTGCAAATAAAGACTGCACCTTGGGAAGTTCTGAATGCTGCTGTGAACCCCAGCATCCTGCATCTGTGTTGTAGCAGCCAAGACCAGGATTCATTCTGCAGGGGCTGCAGACAGAATTAATGGCTTGTCAATTGCATCATTGCCTTATCCTTTCCTCATTTAGTTAACCAATTTTAAATCCTGCTGGTTAGACAGATTGGATTAAAAGGTAATGAACGAAAACAGAGCCTGGCAACTAGCTTCTAAAAATTTGCTATTCAATAAGCTTGGCTTCCTTTTTTTCTCTGTTTTTTAAATTTTTTTTTCTCTGTGACCAGAAAGAATAGCTACTATTTTACTTCTTTTTTTTTGTTGGTGGTTGTTGTTGTTGGGGGTTGGGTCCCCTTGTAGAATTTTTTTCCCATAAGTTGCCAGGGAACTGATCTCTGGGCACTTATGGATATTTAAGAAAGACAAAAGAAGTGGCTGAGGTGGAGGGAGAGGAGGAACACGTGGACTTCACTTCTTTTTTGGGGGGTGTGCTTGTTGGGAGAAGAAAACAGCAGACTGTGGTTTCCAGACTTCAGGGAGGGGGGAGATTTTTTCTTTCACTGGCCCCACTGGAGCGGAGTTCGGGGTTTCCTGCCACGGTCTCTCCGTGTGTGCCCCGGCAATCCTGACCCTGCCCCTGTCTGCCTGGCCGGGAGCCGCTGCAGTTCCTGCCCCCCTCGCTGTTCCTGCGCTCCTGCTCCCAGTGTTCTCCACGCCTCANATTTCAAAAACCGTGCCTGTAAAAATGGAGTATATTGTTACTTGAAGACTAGAACTCTGAAACAGATGAATTTTGTGGTCTACCTGCTCCTCCCAGAAGTCTTTTCTAGAGCTTCACTCTGCTGAAAACCTCACTTCATCACAGAAGAAAGGAAATCCTTCACAACATTTTCACAGGCAGTTGCTGCACATCAGAATTACCTTTCACCTGAGAAATCTCTTGGAAAGAAATTTCACGGACATCAGTCTAGAGCAGGGATATAAATTCAAGTCTCTGGCTCAGTTGTTTGAGCATGAGAAAGTCCAATAATATGGTCTAATTTCATACAAAATGAAGAAAAGAGAAAATACAAAGGGAGGGATCAGCAGTGTTGAGTATTCAGGGTCTTGCCTCAAAAGAGGGTGCAGAAATTCAAACTGAGTCTGCATTATCCCATACATATCTACCCTTCTCAGTCCAGCCATTAGGTCTTGGAGCATATTTCCTCTATGATGGAAGGAAAAAAGGCATAGGATTGCAGACTGTGGCTAAAAAAAATAATTCTGTATCTAGATTGAAGGAGGATAGCACCTTCCAAGGCCCTTCATCTCTTCTCTGACCCATTTTTGGCCGTGAATAAAGTATTTCAACATTTTCTTTTCCTCCAGCTATAAAATAATATCAGTAATCGCTCCTGGCTTCTGATGCCTGTAGTGAGAATTTGGTTCACCCACTCCAGCATGGAGAGCTACCCAGGTTAACCAAACCAAGCTCCAGTTTTCTTTTTAGAGCAGCAGTATTGAACATAGCCACAGCAGAAGAGAATGCAGAAGAAGTTGCATTAGTGTTACAGTCAGGAAGGTGAGAGGAGAAAAGACAGAGAAAACATTTTGTGTGTCTCACTTTGAGCCCTGGAAATAGCTTCTGCTGATGCAAAACATATGTTGAGATTTTTAATGTGACTGCCACTGCCTGATAAGAAGGGAAACTTCTGGGAAACTGAGAACAGGCAAGCCTTCCTTCCCTCTTGCCAAATGGACACTTTTCCATTGAAGCAATATTTCTCAGTGCTAACCACAAGTCACTTTTTAGCCCAGTGATCAGTATCAATGATGTAAATAATGGATCACTAATACATCCTGTATCACACGCAATATAAGTAGAGGCACAGTTTAGACAACCATATGTTCTTACAAAATATCTATGAAATATCTAGACTTATTTAGCATAGCTGATTGGCTTAGTTGCATATAAAACTCTTGTTTACATGTGTATTCTTTGATGTTTGTCCTTTATAGTAGACTTGATACCACCAAAAAAAAAAAAAGTTCCCCTATAAAGTACCAGTAGGAGCTGTACCTCTAGGATTTCACAGAAATCCTGCAAAAGGATTTTTCAGATAATTTTACAATTAACAAATTCTTAGAGCAAACCATCACCATTTCTACTCCTTCTTCACAGATACAGTGATCTTGCTGGAGAGTAGACTTATTAATAATTCATAGAATAAAATAACATCTTTTGCAGCAGACTGTCACCTCAGAAGATAAGGGAATTAACTCTGTTCTCACTTTATATCAGTCTTTTTATTTTCTTCCCCAAAGTAATAGTGTTACCAGTTGAACCTTTTCATCATACCTCCTTGTTCCCATCAGACTGCCTCTTTAGTGATGAATAATTCATGTTTTTTTTCTAGGGGCAGAAGGGAATGCATTTCAAAAGTAGATAGCAAACTAAGATATAGAAAGTTATCAGCTTCATTGCACATATGATGAGACTAATGACAGTTTATTCTTTTTAATTGTTTGCATGTGTTATCATCCTCAAGACTTGCAGCACATTGCACATCACATTTTTATTCAAGTTACATCACCCCCACAAATTCATACAGAAATATACATTTCACTTTTCAAGGAAGAGACTGTTTATTATTTATTTGAAACCTATCCAATTTATATGTGCTTTACCATCAACATGTGTTTCAGGGAACAGAAGCCTTTGGATCTTCAGCAGTGGCCCAAGCGATTCACCACCATTCTCCTGCAGCACTTGCATGCACATCACTGTGATTATAAACAAACAGGTCCCATTCCATAAAACAGCAGGACCTTTCTGTCTATTCTGAATGAAAATGTAATTACCTCATCCTAAACATTGTCCTTCCAGAGCAGCACTGCACATAATATTGATATGCCTCAACATGATCAGATTGCTGAAGTAACCATAAAGCCTACTGGGCTTCTTGGGACACATTATGTCAGTTACATCTTAAGCTAGCATCTTAAGTCAAAGCCACCATGGTTTGTAGTGTAGTAGTCTAGTTTCAGGCTTGATGTTTTGGTTCTCTGATGTCCTCTCCCAGAGAAGTGTGATAAACATGATGGAATGTTTTCGTAATAATGTTTATGTTATTCATTCCTTCTGATAGAAGGGACTTCTTCTTGATGTCCCTCTGGTTTGACCAATGCGATTGAAGAGGTTTGCCTTTGTTTTACCAGTCACATTGGTCTGTGTAAAATTGCATACAAGGGAAAACCATCCCTAATAAAAGTAGTAATTTTTTAGCCTTCTGATCACAGAGACTGTGTCGTGTGTTATCTGAAATAGCAACACACCACACAACATCTAAATCCACTATTCTGCAAGAAAGGTCTTCCTTGCACAGAAGTTTTCATTTAACTTTCCTGAGTCAAACATTCACATATTAGTCTGCCCACCTAGGACAATACTATGTTTTTTCACACTGATCTAGTTATGGAATCACAAAACCTAAGCTGATTGTCTGATGTCAGGAGTGCAAAGGAAATCGGAATCTTTCAACTGCTGCATCAGCATCTTCCACAACTGAATGGACAACAAGGTTTATATAATCTGCTGCAGCTAGGAAAATCAGTTCACTCAAATTTTCCATCTTCATTTTAATACACTGTTGTGCTGCCAAAGTAGCAGAGTTTAAAAATTTTCAGAGTTCAAAAAAACAGATTTGCAAACACACTTTTGTCCTGCTGTTTTTCTCACTGAATGGTGTACTGGGCATTCACAATCAACTTGCAACTAAAAGTTAAAACGTAGTAATGAATGTTCCAGTCTTGCTGCTGCAGAAGGAGTGGTGAATGTTACCTTCTGTGCATTGAAGTCCAGCCCTTGAATCATGGGCAGGTGTGTGTTGTAACGCTGAAAATCTTGACAGTTGTCATGGATGTCAATTTTTAATTTAAAAATGTGTGAAGTGTGAAAAAATATTTCTCAATGAAAAATACAAATTCATCATAAGGGTAGAAACTGTTTGATAAATGCAAACAGAGCAAAATGCCAGAAACCTCCAGCTTCTATTGATACTCATTCTCCCTAGTTCTCCCTAAATGTTTTTAAGTTTTTCATAAGTGACTTGATTATTTATCTTCTTTAATAATTCTTTAACTTCATTACAGCACATCAAAATTATCAAGGAGGTTAAATCAAAGGTAATACCCTAAAAGTTAGTGTATGCATTTTTTTCATGGCATCAGAGATTTCTGTGTTTCATTGCCCATTATTGAAGAAAAATAGGTACCGATCATATTTTGAGATGCAAAACCCTCACACTCTGTGCACATATAATGATCATTAACTTAAACTTCATATTGATGGAAATTGATAATTAACTCTGTATTTTTGTTACAAATCATCATTTTAAGCTAGAGACTTCACAGCATTGTAAGACAATACCATAAAGCAATTCAGCTGGACAATAAAGAGTGTTAAACTAGTGTCTAGTATATCTCAAGTGGAGCTGTGAGGAAAAAAGAAAAAGGAGACACTTTGAAAAATTCTGTAGCTATTTCCCAGTTCAGCTACAATAAGCTTAAAATTCCATTAAACACAGCTAAAAAAAGGAACTGAAATAGCTCTGAAATGTGACTAATTCCACTAATGCACCCCAGGAGGCAGTTAGCAATCAGCCCCAGTAAGCTGAAGCATTTGTACCCTATCAAGTGCAGCACAACCATTCTCCCACTGAGATCTGGTTCCAGTCCACAACACACCTGGGCTTCTTAGGAAGAAGTTCAGTTCCTCTGACAGATGAGTACATTCAGAGTTTCTCCAGAAGGACATCCTGAGAGAAGACTGAAGCTCTGTCCCTTGCAATCATTTCTTTATTAATTATAGTTGATATAGCCAACATGATTCCCTAATTTATACACATTTGTGTAAACTTAGCACCTTTGTTTTCTGAGCAGCTGTTCCCTACAAAAAGGTATAAGGTAAAAGGAGCAAGTGGGCTTGATTAGCACAGTTTCCTGTGTGTTGTGAAACCTTAACACACTAAAACCTTGAAAGCTTTTTAAATTTCGTGGATTGTCTCTGAGCCTACCTAAACCATCAAAAATGTAGAAAAAAAATTTTAAAAAAACATTTTGGTAAAATGTTTGCCATCAGCTGAAAGCCTACAGCCCATTTTCCTTTCCCTAACAACTTAATATTAGATAATTAGTAAAAAAGAATTTCAGACTTATTCCATGCATAGAGGTTTCCTTTTTATCTGAGTTCAGAGCTACCTGAGAGCTGTTCATTGCTTTTCAAAGTACAGTCATCAAGGTAACAATTCCTGAAATCTAAACTTGTTTGCTTTATTTTATCAGCAGAAAACAGTCCTGCAGTTCTCTATGTTCTCATAGTTTCATCTATGGATGTACCTGAACTATTTTATATTCTTCAGGTACTCTCCACTACTCCAGTCTCCATGCATATGTAAAATTCATGTGCTCAGTATATGAAAGAGAATGTATGAAAATGTAATTTCCATTTAGTACAATTTATGTGCAGATCTCCGTGTTGAAACTCCAGCAGCTGAGCAGTGAGCTATCAGCCAAAAACAGAGAAGTTCAAAGAAATACAAAGGGAAAATCAGAAGTCTCATGTCCCTGTCATGTCATCTTTTAATTACACAGCAGTGTAATTAAAGACATTCAATTCCAATTTTACTATTAAATAAATAGTTCTCTTCCTTTTTCCTGAATTGTTAAAAATATGAAGAAGTCCAAATTAATAGCATTCAGAAATGCTTTCGCCTCTGAAACAAGTTCATCATAGAGTGTTGTCTGAGGTGCTACACGACGGTTAAGACACTCTGTGTGTCCCTGATAAGCAGGGATAGTAATCACGAGAGAGGCTGGTGTCTGCCTAATCTTAGCCTCTTTCAGACCAGTTTCTGCAAGTTACAATTGCCTTCTGTCAGCAAATAAATGGTCAGAAAGATTCGGAATTCACATCTCATTTAGAAAAATCCCTTTGCTGTGTAAAAGTAACTATGGTTAAGCAAAAACATCAGGAAAATAGTTTTTTGCTGAAGAAAGTAACTTTGCAACAGAACCACAAAAGATTATAGCAAATGACCCAAAAGGCAGATGAAAATCCATTTAAACTGGAAAGTAAACCTATATGTAGAAAAACTCTTACTGGCAGACCAGTAGAAACAAATAGCAACATTTTTGCATTGTGCAGAACAACAGGTTTTGAATACACAGTATTCAAATGCCTAATAATGGGACTTGAGGCTGGTCAAGTGTTGCTACTACTTTATTGTCCATGAAGGCAACTTACTGAATATCAACTAGACTTGCACATGTCCCTGCTGTTGCAAATGATGGTTTTATAACTCTTGAGATGGCAGACTTACAAATTTAGGTCCTGGGAAGACAAGTGAGACAGTATATATTAACTAGGACAGATTTAACCATCGCTACTGTTTTGCTAACTTAACAGAATCCATGCCCTGTTACCTCACTGAAACAAAGCAGTCCACAGGCTGCTCTGGGCACACCTGAACTGTGGAAAACAGCAAGATTCAGGCATCTGCATTGCCAGTCAATATTGATAAACAGGACAAGGTGGAAGGGCAAACTTCATCACAAGTATAATCACAAGTAACACTAGCACTGAGAGAATGCACACATTTTGAGGCGTATGACTCTTGGAAGAAATAACTACAGCCATTACTAAAGATTTTTAGCAAACGAATCTTGGATTCAGCCAACTTGGAAGGGGCTATCCAAAACATCTATCCGCTCAACCTTTCTTTCCTGGCTTGCACAGCCTATGATTAGCCAGATTACAACTTAAGCAGTTGGGGAAAGAAATGTGATTGTCTAGCATCTTTTGAGAACTAAAAAATCTTGAGGCAGACTCCTCGTTCATCTTACTTAAGCTGAATAATTTCTTAGCCTAAGCTGTGTAAGTGATTTGACAAATCCAATAAATAAGGTAATATTGAATATAAAACCTGTGCTCTAATATATTTTAGGATGCACATTCTAAAAAATCCTGAAACAATATAGCATTGGGAAGTTAACAGTTCCTAGAAAACAAATATTAAAATCCAGAAATCTGACAAACAAGATGAACAAAATATGGAAGTTATGCAAAATGCTGTAGTAGTAAAATATGTGCTAATTTTGTGACCAGATCAAAACATTGGTTAACTCTGGCACAAGAATAGAACAGTCTTGGCATGTTACATGGACTGGAAATTCTTTCACCTTCCCCTTTTTCCTGTCAGAAGAGGCTGGTAATTCAAACTAGTTTTAACACCATAGCACTGCATCTACATGGAAAATGGGAAGAATAGATTAAGGTATAGATGTGCAGTGGGTGGACCCTGACTGGATGTCAAGCACCCACCAAATGTTCTCTATCACTTCTCTAGAAGTGGGCAGGAGAGAGGAAATAGGGTCCATGAATTGAGATAAGGACAGATATCAAATACAATCATGGACAAAACTGACTCAGCTTGGGATATTAATTGAATTCATTACTAACAAAATCAGAGCAGGATAATGAGAATTGAAATAAATCTTAAAAACACCTTTCCCCCATCCTTACCTCCTTCCTGGCTTCTACCTCCCTCTCAGTGGCACAGAGAAAGAGAGAATAGGGGTTGTGGTCAGTTCTTCACACGTTCCTGATGCTGCTCAGGGAGAGGAGACCCTGCTCCAGTGTGGGGTACCTCTCATGGGAGACTGTTGTCCATAAACTTCTCCAGTGTGAGTCCACCCCATGGAAACAGTTCTCTGCAAACTGCTCCAGTGTGGGTCAGTGTTCTGCAGGGTGCAGTTCTTCAGGCACAGCCTGCTCCTGGGGGTCCCCCACTGTTACGGTGGTTTTTTCTTTAACAGTTTGCTCCTCTTCCTCCCTTTGTTGTTGTTTAGCCTGCGTTTTACCCCACCCTGTTGCCTGTCATACCCCAAGACCTGCCCCTTGTTTCCGAATGTTCTTGTCGAGTTGTCAGTCCCTCCTTGTGTCAACCCCCTGCTTGGACATCTCCTTTGGGAATTTCCTAAACCTCAATGCCACATTGGTCTGTTTGAATTGTTGTACACAGTCCCCTGTGTTTCCCCATTGGATTCAGTATTATAAACCCTGCCTATTGCCCCTCCCCATCCCTTTTCCTATTGGTTAAAATTTTGTGCCTGCCCCTAAGACTTCCTTATATAAAAGTCTCTGTATGCCTTTGTTCTCAGTCTTTTGTCCCTGGACCCTCTGGACAATAAACTCCTTTGGAACCTGCACAAAAGATGCCCTTCCTCATCTTTGCCTCTGTCCTTGGCCCTTTAGCATGTCAGTGTGCTGTAGAGAGCAAGCCCTGCTCTGCTTCTACTCAGACCAGCCTTGGTCGGAGAGCAGCTGCTCTCAGCGCATTGTCGTGAGCTGGCGGGCGGACTACGGCACCGTGTCACTCCACAGGGGCACAAGTCCTGCCAGGAGATATGCTCCAGCCTGGTGCTCCTCCATGGGCTGTGGGTGGATCTCTGCATCCCCATGGCCCTCCATGGGCTGCAGGGACACAGCTGCCTCACCATGGGCTGCACCAGGGGCTGCAGGGGAATCTCAGCTCCAGTGCCTGCAGCACCTCCTGCCCCTCCTCCTGCTTTGACCTTGGTGTCTGCAGGCTGTTCCTCTCACATATTCTCACTTTGCTCATGTCTGTCCAGAATCACATCTCAGCAATAACTTTTTTTTTCTTAAGTGTATTATCATAGAAGTACTACCACAATTCCTGATTGCCTTGGCCTTGTCCAGCTGTGGATCTGTCCTGGAGGCAGCTGGCACTGTCTGTGCCAGACATGGAGGCAGCTTCTGGCAGCTTCTGAGAGAAGACATCCCTTTAGCCCCTGCTACTGAAACATGGCCACACAAAACAATACAGGAAATACAGATAAAAAGCTAGATGTCCTGCCCCTGCTACTTGCTGCTTCAAAGAGGAAATAAACAGGTAAATAAATAATATACCTCAAATATCAGTATCCAAAATACAGGTAACCCAGCATAAAGACCAAAATTGACAAGCTTAAACCTAAGACCTACATCTAAGTCTCAGATGATTCTAGATGCTCAGTGAAGGACTCTGGAGAAAGAGAGTCTTCTCTATGCATCAATATTTTAAAATATATTTTCAAAACATCAATATATTCATATTAAATTAGTATAACTTTGCTGTTAAGGTGATGTTTTCACCTTAGGCAAATTGCATTCATTACTGCTAGTGACTCAGGTGTCCTATAAATAGAGACCTTATTTCACTAGTAAAATCTAACATATTGATAGTTCAAGTAAATATTTGCATATCTCTACAGAACATGTTCTGTCTATTCTTCCTCAGTTAGATATCCATATGAATGCTGGGTACTGCACTTGGTTCAGGTATCCAACTACATGAATGTCCTTGCCACAAGCAGAGAGGACTGGAGATAGCATTTGCTCAGGCAGAAAAGGTGCTGCAGGGAAAAAAATTTTATGAGAATCCTATCTTCACTCTCAAATTTGAGCTGTGGCAGTAATATTTATTCAGTTAGTGATTCTTCATACTGGAGAGCCTTCCTCAACCATAATAACTTGCCTAGAGGAAGATCTGGGCCTCCATAATCATATACTGCACCAAACCTGTTCAGTGACAGATAACTTTTGACTTTCTGTTCCAGACACATACACATTTCAAACATGAAATGAGGAAGAGTGCCAAAAAAGCAAAGTGGCCCATGCTAAAATACCCTTGAATACAACAGTAAGCCTGTGCATGTATTGCCACAGCAGAGGCATTTCCATATAAAAAGCACATCTATTTCTTTTTAGGATAAATTACAAGGTATGCCAAGACCACTTATAGAATACTATGGCCTAGTGATCTCAGATTTCCTTCACAGGTGGTTTGTTAGTCATTTTAACTCATTAAAAGCTAAGCAACCATAAAATTACTTCAGTGGATAAACTGTTCATGAGCTGTGGTTATTGCTCCATCAATAGTTTTCCAATGGATCCACTGCTCTTTAGTTAAGCAGTGTTGTCTCCAGACCAATACCTTGTGTCTCAGCAGTTTTGAGAACAGAAGCTTTTTCATTGGCATCTTGATCTTGTTCCATCATAGTAATGTGTTGCTTCTGGTGGGAATTTGCATAATTTTTTAAAGTTCTGATTGACCTGCAAGAAAGTTTCTCCTCCAACTGCAGCTATGCGGGATGCAACAAAACATGCATGGCAGGTGACAAATCTGCATTTCTCAGGGTGTGCAAATAAACCTTTCCCAAAGACAAAAATTGTCTGCTATGAATAGAATATGGTGGTTGGATTTGTACTATCCCTTCCAAATCTCTATACTAAAGTGAAAAGTAGCTGTTCATGCCCATTTAGGAACAGCCTCATCCTGTCTAAATGTAGAAACTTGAGTGATCAGCTAAGATAAAACTAGTCATAAATAATTGACTTAAAATATTTGTGTAAAAGATGTTACAAAACAATAGAAAGAGAAACATTCATTCAAAAGCAAGTTCTTGCAGAACTGTGCATAAGAATCCACAGAAGGTGTTCTTCAGCTTCACAGACTTATCTGCCATTTGTAAAGCATAAGTATTTTATATTATATTATGACCACCAATGACCTCCTAACAGGAAAATTTTCAGGCTGAATTATTACTGTGTTAATTTCAGTTAATTTCTTCCATATGAGACTTTTGCAATACCAAGAAAAATGTTCATTCTTAGAGGATGGGTAGATAAATTGATAGGAATGACAAGATATTAAAAAAACAGCTTTTTTTTTTTTTTTTTTGTCAAAGAGATGTTTAACTGAGCAGGAGGTTAGGAGGTGAGAGAACAGTAATTAATCACTTAATTGTTTTGAAAAGACAAGCACTAAAAAGTATGACCTTTCATTGACACTTTGCTGCAATGTTACATTAATTATTGCTGAATTACAATGGGTCTCCTGTGGGAACATAGGACATTCTCATTAATACTGGACAAGTTTACCGTGGTCATGACTTTTAGAGCAAATGCCTAATTTTAAATTAAAGGACTATGTGGCTCTTTGTCTAATATGTCCAGAAACCTTAATAGAATATTTCTCTGTGAAATATTTCCTGCATTTAAAAATTAGTAATTCTCATGGTCCAAGGAGCTGGCAGAGTTTAGTTAAAGAAACATACTGAAAAAGACAAAATGGAGAACTTAGACAGACTGGAAAAGGCTTTTTATATGTCAGTTATTTTTCTTCTAAAAATAAGAAGAAAAATAACTGACAACACAATAGCTTTTGCAAAGTTCAGTTCTTCAGTCCAGGAAAGTCAAGGAACAAGTCTTGAATTCTTGAATAAAAAAGATCCTGGTGGAGATCATACTGCATTCATTCAACCTGAAGGCAATGGTGCTGAGAAATAAAACAAGACAATGTGATATGCAAAGACATGATGTGACAAAGGTGTGTCCATTCCTGTAGTTGATTCATTTGGGGTTTGTTTCTGGTTTTATCCTTCAAATTGTAGTTTGCTCTTTCTGCTCTCAATCAGCCACATCAGACCTTCCAGACTGTCAGAGTAAAGAGGTTGCTTTGTCAAGGTGCTGGGAAAACAAGGCATCTACACATCATGCAGAACCTCCTTTAGGAAAACCTCCTCAAAAAGTAGTTTGGGAAAATCTTGACATCAATGTAGAAACATTTTAATTGCTCACAGTTTTTTAAGCTTGTTAAGGGTCCTGAAAGTATGATACAATTCTCCAGAGTCCTCTCCTGCTCATTCACATGGATTTTCTGCAAACACGAGGCCTGCTGTTTCCATCCTAATGTAGCAATAAAGATAATCTCTTCCTTTATAGAATACTCATCATGTGTTCCACCTGTATTTTTATTTTTAAAAGCTTTGGATGCTTTCCTACTGCCTTTTTTTTCCCCAGACAACAGTACCTCACTGCAAAGCATGTCAAAGTGGACAACTCTGCAGAGAGCAGATCATCCCATGGAGACACTGAAGTGTTCTTAATATCTGTTTTGAAAACCTCCTTTTGAAGCATACACAGTTTTTCTCTTTGGTAAACACTTTCTTCTCCAAGGCACAGCACAGAAACCAGGATGAGTAGCCCATCTAAACAGTCTTCAAGTGTTAATGAATTTTACATTTAATGAATTATTAATGAACAATTACAAGTTTTGACATGGTAATAAAGAAGCATTCGGGCTGAGATTCTGACCTGTCACAACCTGAAGGATAACAGCAGAAGGTAACCCATGATCGCTGTGACCTGCTAAGCCCTTGATTGGGCTTCTTTGTACTGCAGAACAGCTGTGGCACAAGAGGAGGTTGGCAGAGGTGCCTGGGACAGAGTAACAAGGCTCTGCAGCAATGAAGCTGCCAGCTCACATTCTTCCAGACAGCTGACCTCTCTCCCTACTGCAAAATAGTCACAAATTCTCTGTTTCTCTAAGCAGAGAACCAATTCTTAAATCACATCTTAAGGCTCTAATTTAAAAGTGACATAACCTGAATTCCTCTTCAACTGTGAATCAAGCAATATTATCCAGAATGTGCCACATTGTTTGTAAATGGCCCACAGGTGTAAGGGCAGATTATTTTTTAATTCTCTTCAGATGAAATAAACTGGCCCTTATCCATGTCTGTTGCCACACATGGTCTAGTTTTCTTCTACTAAAGGCCAACTAAAAAGCAAAAAGGCGTTTTTCAGTAGATGTCATTTTAACACCCTGCCTTCCTTTTGTTTCCAGAGAAGATAAATTTAGCTCCATAGGTTTTTGCACAAATACTTTTTGTGACCCAGCAATTGCCAGCAGTCACTCATATGTCAATAGACCAGAGCCACTGTTAGCACTGACATCAATAATTTCTCAGGTACAATCAACATCATGCATCAAGGTCATATAGCTGGGGTCCAAACTTTAATCCTTGAGGGTCCAAAAATTCATAATTTAACCAGAAATTCTGTCACACAAATACTTGCCTATCACTTCAGCTCAGTCTCAAGTAATCCCTAGCTACTTCTGGAATTACTTCCTGCTCAGTGATATTCGCTTGTTCTTTGTCTACTACTCTCATTTTCCTAATTTTTTTCTTCAAAGTGGCTACTGCAAACCCAAACGGAGCTGCCCCCACTGCCATAAGAAACCCTTCTTGTTTCTAGTGCAAAATCACAGGGAATTACATAAATTTTTATTATTATTTCTATTCCTGTGTTAAAATGTAGCATAACAGGAACCTTCAGTGTTACAGTGGCTGCGCGATTTCTGCTCCAGCTAGCCCTGACACCTCTGCAGTGAGGGCACGACTCAGTAGCTAGACGAACTTTGTTGAACCTATAGGTCTCGGCTTGTCTGCGAGTAGTGAGCGGCAATGACAGGACAGAAAGAGGGAGACTCCGCTTGGGCTTAAACCATTGGCTTTATTCGTCCTGCAGCAGGGACAGCTCAGTCACAGGTGGCAGCTCAGGCAAAGCCCCTCGAGCACCTGAGTACAGCAGCNGTAGAATCTGTCTTGTCAGATTCTTCTTAAATTGGGACAGGAAACCTGACCCTAGAAGAGACATAGATGTAGTAGAACAACACAGCTAGAGAAATGGTGGCATGGAACTTCTCCCAAGTCCATTCAGAGTTTTGACAATATGAGTAATGAGCACTCTGAGCAGCAGTTTTTCCCTGGTTTGTGCTATTCTGCCTGTATCAATGATTTATTAGAGTCACCAACAAGGAACATATGCACGTATTATCAATTTTCTTTCAGCTTTATAAGCCACATGTTGTTCCCCAAATAATTATTTTTTAATAGTTAATCGAAGGCATCTAGATATAGGAATAGCTATTTGTATACAGACATGTATAGAAATACATGTATACATGTCTGTATACAAATACAGCACTGTATACATGTCTGTATACAAATACAGCACTGGCTTTGAGGATGATTAGGCCATGAAATCCTTCTCTCAGGTAGAACAGATTTGTGAGACTGGACCTTGCTTTACTGTCATTACTTACTGGTCATTACTGTGCTTTAGGAGATTCATTACTGGAAGTACTGACTGGATTTAGGCTAAGGATTTGTCATGGTTTAACACAGCTTGGTTTTTAGTTAAAGATAAAAATCTATCAGTTATGGAAGTGATTTTCTGCTAACGGCTTCCGCTGTACGAACAGAGCCAATTAGCTGGCTAATTCTGGAAACCGATGAAACTTGTTAAACCACTAAGAAAGCTAAATATATCTTTGTGAAGACACATATAAAATGAACAAACTTGGAAATCTCTCTCTCTGGTTTCCGGCTTTGAACAGTGCACAGAGGAGACCTGCAGATCTCAGTCCTCTCCCAGCTGAGAGAAAAGGACAGAGTGAAGACACACTAGAGGACAACATGGAGACACTGAAGTCAGTAAGGAGTCAAATCTCAGATGGAAAGAGTATGAGGAGATGCCTTAGTCCTGGTCTGGAAATTCTATTGGTAAGTCTATGGTGATGCACTGTGATATACTAGAATATCTGCTTTAAACCATGGAAAAAAAGCATGGGGAGATGAAGTGGTGAAATTGTAGATATGAGCAAAGGCATCTATGCTGAAGCAAGCAGATGTTGAAGTAGCTGTGATCCCATGAGAAGTTTTAACAGAGATACAAGAGTGAGGAAGACCCCTTGCCCCCAGGGAAGAAGAAGAGAACCTCTGTTCCCAGAGATGAAGATGACCTCAGAGACAGATGTCCTAGGTTGAGAAAGATGTGAGGTTTTTTGGGAAGTTGTAGTCAAACCAATCAGTGCTTGAATTTGAATATTGGCACCTGGTTTGGCCAGTGAAGGTGTGCGCCGCCTCTGAGAACACACAGGGGTTAACAGAGCAGAGAATGCCCAGGAGAACTCTCTTGGTTCAGTCCATGCAGGAGGTCAGAGCTCCCCTGCCCAGCTGCGGGCTGGGTGCGGGACGGGAAGCCATGCAGCCAGGGGGAGGTAGGCTGGAGCCTTGGGCACAGGAGGGGATGAAAGTTTTGCAAGACCGAAGGGTGGAAGACAGAGAGAGGTAGCGGGGTCCCCCTTGTCCCTCGGGAGAGAGAGAGAGAGAGCAAGCCTGTGCCTGTGCTGCAATGACTGTACTGCGATAGCAGCAGCAGGCTGGCCGAGAAGTGCGGGATGCGGCTGAGAAGGTGTCCAGCCCTTGTGGGAGTTCTGGGCAGATAGAAGTGAAGATTTTAACCTTTTCCTTGAATAATGGAAACCTTACAAATACCGATCCTCCTAGATCTGGATGAGACGAGAAAGAGAGGGATAGAAGTCTGTTGTGCAAGTGAGAGATGCCAGAATGTTGAGAAGAATCCCAGGTGGGAGGAGATGAAGGAGTGGCCTTTGGCTGGACTCTTTTCTTGTATGGCCATGGACAGACCCATTTTTTCCTGTAACCCAGAGACTGCATTTAGGGGGAGGCAATGTCCTGAAGCCAAGAAAGTGCAGTGAAGCAGTGGTGTGAACAGAGACGGCTGAGGAGGGTGTGGTGGTGCCCTGTCTCCAGTGGAGAGGAAGATCTCTGTCTCATGAGGCCTCTTGGCCCCAGGGGGTGAAATTGGAGGGGACTGGTGTCCCAAAGCTGAGAGACTGTTGCTGTTTTGGAACTGGGCAAAGCATCCTTAAAAGGCGAACCCTAAAACAGTTCTGATCCACGTGCAGCGGTGAGAGCACTGAGCATGGAAGGAAGACGTCGTGAGTGCAAATGTTTTTCCAGGCGGTGCCACGAGTGACATGGAAACACAAGAAGTTTCAACTGTGTTTCCAGGGGAAGTCTATAGTCCAAGGGGAGACTCCTCTCTCCCTGATGGATTGAGAGTTGATGGTGATGGACTGAAAGTTGATTATCTGAGAGGGGGGAGGAGGAGGAGTGTATTTGGAGGGTTTTCATTCCGAGGTTTGTTTTTTTCTATATTGTAGTTAATAAAGGTTTTTTTCCCTTTATTCCTATGCTGGAGCCTGCTTTGCTCTATTCCTGGTCACATCTCACAGCTGCCACTGGGGAAAGTGTATTTTCATGGGGGCACTGGCATTGTGCCAGCGTCAAACCATGACAACAGATAAGGAGAACCTTTGCTTTTTAACAGCTTATCCTTAGAATACTACCCCATAGTTGGTATGGCACATGAATGCAGCTCTGGGAAGGCTGCGAGATATGGGAAGAACTTCCTGATTGCAGATTTCTGGGCAGCTCCTATTTGTGGAAATTAAAAGACACTAGGAAACTGTTTCCTTGTGGAGAATTCTCCATGGCATGTCAAGAAAAACTAAAAACCCCTCTCCCTAACTGAACTGGAGAAAGACTGTTTTAGAGAAGGTAAACTGACTGATTTGTCTCTGTACGTTGTCAGTGGGAAGGGAAAGAATTGGGGGGGCAGGGGAGGAGAAGTGTACTAAAAGTTTATTCTGATTCTCATTATTCTTCTTTTAGATTTGTTAGTAAAATTTTCTTTATACCCTTCCAAGTTTGAGCCTGCTTTGCTCTTCTCCTAATGCTATCTCGCAGCAGAAAATAAGTATATTCTGGTGGCTGTACTAGCATTTAGCCAGCATGAGATCCACCACATAAATTGGTGTGTTGTCCAGGAAATCTTAAATTGGCGAACCAAAACCACTACACAAAATTGGTGTTTCTGCCCAGTTTTGAATTGAAAACATCACAGGATTAAACTTGGCTACAAAGAGAAGAGATGTCATTCTCCCAGATAATCACATCTTTAGCTAGTGGTTTATGAAAAAGGTTTCACTAAAGTGAAAGCTTCTCCCGTTTAACCATGAAGAAGCAGCCATTATGGTTACTGCTTTTATCACATGGAACACCTTACCTTTGATGTATATGGCTGCCCACAGATCTCTTTATAGTGTTAATAACCCAACCCAACAATTGCTGGCTGACCAGCATGCTGCAGGTCATCATGGCTGTGCAATTGCTTCCTATCTTGCTTGCCTGGTGTTTTCACTTTGATCTAATGACACTGCTTTGAGCACATGTCAGGTCTTAGAGTGGCCTGGGTTAGTCAAAATCTGAGCAAAATTCGAGTTGAGTGAACATATGTTTAACCTAGTATTACTGTTTACTTGTTTCTCAGATTCAGCCAGAACGTACTTTACAACAGTCAGCACAGCAGTGCATTTTACAAACCTATTGCACAGTGCTGAAATATCTTGCATCAGCTTTTTGGTAGCAGGTCCACCATATATACCTACATAGCATGGTCATTACTGAAATACAGAAGAATTGTCATTTCACAAACTGACTTTCTTCCACACATTCAAAGGAAAAATACAGTTTTGCAGTTTTTACTGACTGACTGACTGCTTGTTTAATCTTTCCTTTTCAATTGTTTATCTAGAGATACCCATTTGTTACCTCACCTTTAAACCACCTCACAGCTCTCACACTAGTCGGCTTCTGCTTCTCCACCAACAAACACTTCTTCACACATTATATAAATGCTCTGCAGTAGATGTCACATTCAGATTGATACTCTTTTGCCATGGCGAGGAGACAGAGAAAAGCTTCAAGCATTTCCAGACATAATATGAGGCTCATTCTCTGCAATCACAAATGTTTCTTTGTAATTGTGTCACAAGCAAAATCTTCCTCATGCTGTTTTAGGTAAATTTATTGTTAATTTTTTATTTATATATGCAGTTTTAGTTTACTTATATATGGCTGTCAGTTTTATAAAGAATTCTCCTTTCAATCAGTATCAAGATCCAAATTTCCTCCTAAATCAATTCAGAGTGAATTTTTGGTCTGTCCGAGTAAATAACCAAGATGCAGCCCTTCTAACATTGATGTTAGTCAAAATACCAGGGCATGAGGAGTTTTCTGCAAAAGAGATTTCTGAATCTTTGGTTTTTTCCTTCCTAAATAAATCCAGTAAATCCCCAGATATAAGAGTTGTTAGAGCAAGGCAAAACTGAGAAGGATTTCCTAAATAATAATAAGTCTATCAAGCTTGAATTTTGCATCACTTCTGCTCTAGAGCTATGCATATGTCCTTAAAATGACTAAACGGGCATCAAAAAGTGTCTTTTCCTCAATACCCAGAGAAAGTTCAGTCTGGGGCAGTCCTAACATTTCACATTGTCCTGTGAACTAGAAATCCAACTCTTAAAACTATAATTTAATTAACTGGACATGCAAGGGACAGAGAAGAATTTAATTATTAAGGATGGATACATGACAGCATCCAATTTATCATCTTAGCCATGAAGCCACGATGACTCTGGCCAGCTGGCCAGAGCATGATGCAAACAATGTCAAGACTGTGGTTTTCATCACTGTATGTGCCATACACTTAAGAGTCAGAGTCAATGCCCCATGTAGATCACTGCTAACTCAGAATATTCTGTGATTCTATGACTCACTGACTCTGTGTAGAATGAGATGGAGCTCAAGTCCAGTCCAAGCACTGAAGGAGACAAAGACTAGTGGTAAGAAGAAAAATTTTGAGCCTGCTTCAAAACCTTTACTTTCTTCAAACCCCCCTAACACACATATTGGGCTTAGTAACTAATATATTGTTTGTCTCTGTAGTAAAGAATTCTCTGCAGGAACTGTAGGATAGATGAGTTCTCTCCCAGGACAGGAGTCATGCAAATCTGCCTGTAAGTCACAGGACATAAAAGTGCTTTAGAGGAGAAAAAAAGGGAACAAGCTGGTTTGAATTCTGAACCCTCTCTTGGTGCATAGTGGCAGGTCTCTTGGCAAAGCTAGTTTTGAGCAATGTTCTTAGAGCTCTTAGAGGCAGCCCAGCTCTTAGAGGCTGCCTGGGGCTTAAGATGGTGTCAGATGGTCCATGCTGTCTTGTGAGCAAATACAGAAAACAACTTCTAAGCAACACCATGACAGCTGAGATTTTTAAAACTGCCCCTAAGTTCAGCTAAAAATAAGTCTTTATTGGTACTTTTCTTTACACTTCTGATTCCAGCAACAAAAACTTTTGTGATAGTGAATTGGCTCTGACTGAGGTAAGTTCACAGACCTCACAGTGCTGTGCTTTGCGTTGGTAGCTGGCAGGGTGTTGATAACACACCAATGCTTTGGCATTGAGCAGTTCTGTCCCTCTGACATTCCCCCTCACCAAGAGGCTGGGAGGGGACAAGGTCCTGGAAGGGCACACAACCAGGGCAGCTGACCCAGATGAGCCAAAGGGATATTCCACACCATATCACACCATCTCAGGTATATAAGGTGTGGGAGGGAGGAGGAAGGTGGAATTCTTGCATTTTCAATATTTGCCTTCTGGAGGAACCATCATACGTGCTAAAGCCCAACTTCCCAGGAAGCATGCAAACATCACTGCTGATGGGAAGTGGAGACTGACTTTATTTTTCTTCTTTAGCTCATGCCTGCACAGATTTCTGCTTATTTCTTTCTTTTTAGGGGTGCAATCTCTTTCTTTTTAGGGTTCATTTGGCACAGCCTGGTTTTTGGTNCTCACTGACTCTGTGTAGAATGAGATGGAGCTCAAGTCCAGTCCAAGCACTGAAGGAGACAAAGACTAGTGGTAAGAAGAAAAATTTTGAGCCTGCTTCAAAACCTTTACTTTCTTCAAACCCCCCTAACACACATATTGGGCTTAGTAACTAATATATTGTTTGTCTCTGTAGTAAAGAATTCTCTGCAGGAACTGTAGGATAGATGAGTTCTCTCCCAGGACAGGAGTCATGCAAATCTGCCTGTAAGTCACAGGACATAAAAGTGCTTTAGAGGAGAAAAAAAGGGAACAAGCTGGTTTGAATTCTGAACCCTCTCTTGGTGCATAGTGGCAGGTCTCTTGGCAAAGCTAGTTTTGAGCAATGTTCTTAGAGCTCTTAGAGGCAGCCCAGCTCTTAGAGGCTGCCTGGGGCTTAAGATGGTGTCAGATGGTCCATGCTGTCTTGTGAGCAAATACAGAAAACAACTTCTAAGCAACACCATGACAGCTGAGATTTTTAAAACTGCCCCTAAGTTCAGCTAAAAATAAGTCTTTATTGGTACTTTTCTTTACACTTCTGATTCCAGCAACAAAAACTTTTGTGATAGTGAATTGGCTCTGACTGAGGTAAGTTCACAGACCTCACAGTGCTGTGCTTTGCGTTGGTAGCTGGCAGGGTGTTGATAACACACCAATGCTTTGGCATTGAGCAGTTCTGTCCCTCTGACATTCCCCCTCACCAAGAGGCTGGGAGGGGACAAGGTCCTGGAAGGGCACACAACCAGGGCAGCTGACCCAGATGAGCCAAAGGGATATTCCACACCATATCACACCATCTCAGGTATATAAGGTGTGGGAGGGAGGAGGAAGGTGGAATTCTTGCATTTTCAATATTTGCCTTCTGGAGGAACCATCATACGTGCTAAAGCCCAACTTCCCAGGAAGCATGCAAACATCACTGCTGATGGGAAGTGGAGACTGACTTTATTTTTCTTCTTTAGCTCATGCCTGCACAGATTTCTGCTTATTTCTTTCTTTTTAGGGGTGCAATCTCTTTCTTTTTAGGGTTCATTTGGCACAGCCTGGTTTTTGGTAGTGGGGGACCCATGGAGGTGGTTTCTGTGAGCAACTGCTGGAAGCTTCCACCATGTCCAGCAGAGCCAAAGGCTGATGGCTCTGAAGATAGACCTGCTGCTGACCAAAACTGGGCCAATTAGAGATGTCAGTAATGTCTCTGTGATAATGCATTTATGAAGAAAATTACAACAAAGTGGGGCACACACAGGTTTTTTATTTCTAGTCAGAGAAGAGGAGGAAGTGAGAACATGTGAGGGAAAAACATGGAGACACCAAGATCAGTGGAGAAGGAGGGGCAAGAGGTGCTCTAGGCACTGGAGCTGAGGTTCCCCTGCAGCCTTTGATGAGACCCTGATGAAGCAGCTGTGCCCTGCAGCCTGTGGGGATCCATGGGGGCTGCAGAGATCCACCCACAGCCCCTAGGGATCCTTGGGGGGATGCAGAGATCCACCCACAGCCCATGTGGGGATCCGTGGGGGATGCAGAGATCCACCCACAGCCCCTGGGGATCCATGGGGGATGCAGAGATCCACCTGCACCCCGTGGAAGTGCCCATGCTGGGGCAGGTGGATGTCTGGAGGGGGCTGTGACCCCGTGGGAGACCCGTGGAAAAAGGGGCTCTGCCCCCAGGCTGGAGCAGCCTGTCCTTGGAGCACTGCTCCCCATGGAAGAGTGACCCACACCACAGCAGTTTTGGGAGAACTGCTGCTCCTGATATTTGGAGCCCTGCTGGAGAATTTCATGGAGAACTGTCTCCCGTGGGAGGGACCCCCAGGGTCTCAAAGGGGAAGGATTCCTCTCCCAGAGCAGTGGAAGAACTGACCAAAACCCCATGCCCTGTCTCCCTGTGCTGTCGGTAGGAAGGAGGGAGGGACTGGGGAAAGAAAAGGTCTTTTTAAGGGCTTATTTTGCTTCTCATTATCCTACTCTGATTCTTTTAGTAATAATTTCACTTTTCAACATTAAGTTGAGCCTATTTTGCCCTTAGAGTTCTTTTCCCCAGTCCTTACCTCAACTCATGAACCCTTTGTTAATTTTTTTCCCCTTTGCCCAGCTGTGGGAGGGAGGGTAAGTAAGTGACTTTTGTGAGTGCCTGGCACTTGGCCTGTGTCAAACCACAACAGCTACAAATCTAATCTCTACAGTAACCTTTGGAAAATTTAAGTAATCAAACTCACCAAACCATTTATCTTGCCTCTCTACCAGGTAGCATGCTGGAAACATGGTTCAATTCCCATCAAAGCTAATGTGAAGACTTCACAGTTGGTTTTCATGGTATTTAAAAATAACAATAGTTCTGTAATTTAGGATAAGGATTGGATTCATAGCATTTCACACTTAACAGCAGTACCTTGCTATCAGAAGAAATAATAATCCTTCTTCTTGTGAAAGCCTATTTTAAGTTACTGAAAGTAGCCTTGAAAATCAGCTAAACCATACATGCAAGCTTTTTTGGCCAAGTTAAGAAATTCTGGGTTGTCCTTTTCCTTAAGACATCTTTCTCTTACACATAAGAGAATCAGAAAAATTTTCCAGATGTAAATATATAGGAAAGGAACCCTTAAACTTTAGGCTTGGTTCAGTTAATACCAAGAAAATGTAACAATTAGTTGGTTGTAAAATAGAAAGGGTCCCTCTGACATATGGAAGCATAGTTACATAGGTGACAGGCATTTTGCAGACTAAGTGAATTTCCCTCAGGAAGCAGGGTTAGCTGCTATATTTAAAGAAGTATCATCTGAAGACAAAAATGCATTTACCTGTAGCTGCACTTCAAAAAACACTAAGGACACATATAAGAAGGGCAAATCAGAGGGGTGAGTGTGTGTGCCAAGGCCATTTAGAAAGGGAAAAAATAATTGAAAAATCATGTACAGTGAGCTTTAAAAACTGAGTTTGCCTAAGTTCATCTCATAACCAGCTAACATGACTGTATGCCACAAACTGAGATCTAATGTTGCAGAATCCTGTTTACTTGGGGCCTGGATCTAATGAATTCTCACTGCCTCTGTGTACTCATGGCTTGCTAATCATACTCTCCACAGGCAGAGGAAAGTTATTCTTTTTGGATAAATCCAAGAAATCCCCTCTGGGATGCTTTTTACCAATATTTTAACAAAGTCTCTTTAATGTGACAGATACAACTTGAAGTGTCTTTCATGTTGGTGTTTTAGTTTCCTTTTCCAGAATCTAATAGGTGGAAATTTTGATAAAATAAGCTGAGAAGCACAAACTGAATCTTTGAATCCACAGTGATGAACATTATCAAAGCTTTTGCAAAGCACACACCTAGGGTATGAGATTAAGATCTTCTTTTGTAGTTCGTTCCTACTTCCATACGTCAATCCTCCTAATCATGCAGTATGTACATGACATGTAACTTGCCGAGTCCTGTTAAAGCAGATATGAATAACACAGTCTCCTAAAGCCAGACATAATGTAGTCCAAAGGCTAGTGTGAAAAATCCATGTAGCACATGGCAGGTTCAATGGGGAACTAAATCAACAAATTATCAAACATGTTTTTTAATTTATCACAAATGGGAAAAAAGGCTTTATTCTTTTGCAGAAACATTTGGAAGAATACTGAAACCAAGATTCTTTATTGAAAGAGTAGAGATGTGGCAGGTCTGCTCCTATTCAACAGGAACAGTCCAGCTCTAAAAACTGACCTACATAAGTCATTCCTGTTGCTTGAGAAAAATGTATTCCTGTGCTGGAAACTGATGTAAAAATCCAGTAGATTTCTTTCAGTAGGAAGGGGAGAAGTGTGAGTTTTCATTGTTCCCATGGAAAGGAAAATTGGGTGCAAAGCACAGCTTGCACCAAAATAGCTGGCTAACTTCAGCTGCCAGAGGATTTAATGGAAAATGAACAATAAGTATGTGGTGTAAGAACATATCAGATTTTAACTTTTTTTTAAGCAGATCTGAAGTCTTCAAAGCATCAGTGTTTGATATATTCCTGTATGACTGGAAAAACCACTGGACATAGTTTGTGAAAGTTAACAATGTTTAATTAATGAAATAGCAAAGTAAAAATTGTTCTTCTGAGCAAGGGAAGAAAGACAAAGTATTTCCAGAAGACTGAGTATTTTGTACAGATTCAAGAACATATCTAGACAAATTTCAAACTAAGCATGACCAATTCCCAGAATCATGGAATCATGAGATAACAGCTTCAAGACTGAAATTTTAGTGGTGATAAACATGGAGATTAACAATAAGAACTGTTTTCTGTAGACTTTTAGTGTAATAACTCAGGCATTCTATCACCATGTGCCCATGTAACAGAATGTTGTCATTGCTGACTACAGGTCAGAAATCTTGTACTTCATTTAGAAGTCCTCAGGACTGAGGACAGCATGTCTTTCTCCAGCAAGTTTGCTGTTTTATTTTACTTTCTTCATACAGTACAGCCATGACATTATGCAAGTAGAGGTAACAAATCCTTATTTTCAATAAAATACAAAATTTCTTGCTCTAGCATAATGAGACTGTGTATAGGAATAAAGACCTGGTACAAAAGGAGGAGGCTTCAAAAGTGGAGACACAGGAAGTGATATAGAGTTCACAGGCATGGAACAAAAAGACACAGAGCAGGGCTTTGGCACTCATACCTCTTGGGTATAAACAACTTCCCAACAGTCACCAGAAGAAATACCTTGGACCCAGACAAAATTTGGTTCAGGGTTATAAAGACAAAAAAAGAATTCTGAAATGAGTGCCATAAAAGCATAAATTCAGACGTAATTGTTGCAGACCAATTGTTGGGGGTTGGGTTCTCTTGTAGAATTTCTTTTCCCATAAGTTGCCAGGTAACTAATGGCTGAATACTTGAGGATAGTTAAGAGAGACAAAAGAAGTGGCTGAGGTGGGGGGAGGGAGGAGAAGGGCAGGCGGGACTTCGTTTTTGCTAGAGGGGGTGCTGGTNGCAAAAATAGCAAAGCTGAAAATGAATGTCAGTAAGCAAAGGGTCAGTGCCTTCTCTCAGGTAACAAGCGACAGGATGAGAGGAAATGATGTCAAGATACACCAGGGAAGGTTCAGGTTGGACACAAGAAGAATTTCTTTGCAGAAAGGGTGATCATGTCAGAATGGGCTGCCCAGGGAGGTAGTAGAGTCACCATCCCTGGAGATGTCAAAGAAATGACTGACATGGCACAAAGTGCCATGGTCTAGCAGACAAGGTGGTAGGGTGGGTAATCAGACAAATGTCAGACATGATGATCTTGGAGGTCTTTCCAACTTCTGGGATTTTATGTAAAATTATCTCAAGTGAAAGCTAGAGAAAAAAAAAATCACATAAACATCATATTAGTAATAGTGAAAGACCTAGATACTGATGACTCACCACAGCATTCCACCACCAGAATGAAATTACCAACCTTACTTCAAGGAGAAAAAGAGGAAATCACTAAGAAAAACTGTGACTTTTAACAAAATTAAGAATTTGGACTTAATTTATTTTTATTCCTCTTCCCCCTGCCCAATTATTAGACTCTCAATTGCATTAAAAATACACTCTTGCCTTTACAGAAGGTGTACTATCTCTGCCCATAGACAAAATTTTAAGCCAAACAGTAGCAGTTGCAAGTTTTTTGTTCATTCAGGAATGTCATTACCACATGCAATATAAAACTCAGGCCAAGGTCACGATTGTCTCTTCTTTCTCTTAGAGACATACACCGTGCTGGAGGCCTAATTGCAGAGAGAAACCTCTGAAGGCTGCAGCAATAAAGAGTAACACAATGAGATCTTGGAAGGAGGAGACAGCCCCATAAATTCAAAGCATATTCATATGCAAGACAGCAAAACTGCATAAGCCCCTTGCTTACTTTTTCCTGTGAGAGTATCAAACATCCTGGCTTTTAGGCAATGTTGTCTCCAGCAAGAAAAGACAACACCAGTCTCTGAATTTGGCAGAAGTCAGTGTTAGATTGTAACAGTGTAGCCTCACTCAGCAGCATTAGTCTTCACTTTTCAAAGTCTCCAAGGCTTTTCTTACTCTCTTCCTTCTTGTTTAAGAACCCTCCCTGCACACCTTCCATGTAAATCTCCCTTTTCTCACAGCAGTGGTAAAGTTGTGTACACATAATAGACAATAGTTTTGTGTGCCTGACTTTTCTCTTTGGAACACAATACTTCCCTGATCCAAAAAGATATCTACAATTATGTTTAGGAAACCAAATTGTGTTTATATATTTCCTGAATTCTGTTTTAATAGTAGCATAACTTCTAAGTCTGAAACATCAAGATTAACTTACAGGTTGCCATGACAACACATTCCCCAGACAGATTCAGTTAAATATAGGGGAGAACTGAGGAGAACAAAGAACAATTTGAAGTTAATTCCTTTAATTCCAAACCAAAACAACTTCTTTCAGGCTTATTCCACCTGCATAGTCCTGAATTTAGTAGCATTTAAACCACTCAGCTGAGTTGCATTAGCTTCCACTTCTATTGTTTATTACATCCTTTTGTTTTAACAGCACCTTTATTTTCAAGCCCAAAAAAAGCACCATGGTCTAATTTTGCCTGTTCTTTGGACTTTCTGTATCCTATTTTCCCATCTGGCATATTCTGTATTTCCTATAGTACACTATCATTATTTAAACTTCTGTGGGAAGTAAGTTCTAGGTTATACCCTGTAAAAACCATTTCACCTTTATTTGAATTGAACAGTAACATTTAAAGTGAGTATGCCCTGCAAATGTGCACTGCTGATAACTTAATGGGTTTTTTCAAGCAATCACTGTGGACTATGCAGTGTATGTAATAGGTACAGAAGTGAGTAGAGGAAAAGAAGCAGAAGCCATGTGTTCTATGTTCCATTTAAATTGTATTAGATAACTGATATTTAAATAGAAGCAGTTTTACTGTAAAGAGTCCTCAGCAGCTTGTTGAAGCTTTGGAAGTCTAGCAGATTCACACAAAATACACTGCTACAGCAAATTATGGCCTGCATGTTGTCTAAAGATCTAGAGTTCACCACCTTCTTTACAGTATAGACACAAGACAAACACTTCACCTTTTCTCTTTGCTGAGTAAGTTGCAGTGTTTCAGCTGTAACTCTCCAGAGCAATTATCCTTTTCATGACAAAATCAGGCCACAAATTTAATTATATCTTATTATGTGGTTTTTTCCCTCCTATATCTCCTTCCTGGTTTTCCTGGACACAAGATTCTCAAAATATCAGGCAAAACCACAGAAGCAGAAGCAAAGCAAATGAACGAGTTTGGAATAAACTGTGTAATACAATGATGAGGATTAAATTGAGTATTATTATTAAACATACTAATTATTAAAATTTTCCTTGTGCCCAGCAGAAACCACACCAACTGTGCTAAGTAATATTCTGTTGCCCAACCAGGCCATATACATCCCCAAGACCCGGGGATGGCTTTTTGCTCTCCTCTTCAAAAATTCTAGTCCTAAACAAGGGCAATGAAAAAATTATCCGGGAAAGTATGCAGGAGACTGTTATAATCCATCACTCCACTACTTCTTTTTCATTTTTATACAGGATTGAGAGCTGGCAGAGACCAACAGTCACTTCTAGAAGGCCTTTTTTCCAATATCTGCACAACCAAGAACTGTCATTAACCAAGATTGCTCCTGCATTTCAGCATATTTAGAGTATACATAGCACATAATATAATATTTTCCCCTAGGTCAGTGCCATAACGGAAGGCACTGAGCATGCACTTCTATTGCTTGTTTATTGCTATCTAAATATTTTGTCCTTAACTTGCCTAAATGTTGAGATACTATTAATACTTGTATGAAGCCCAAAATTACTTTTATGTCTAGATATATTGGTTTACTGACGTAGTGATCTGAATCCATATAATTTGTGTTTAATGTCCTTTCAGGATTTACTAACAAATCTGAGCCACATACTCAAGCTACAAAATCTGGTTTAACATTGTAGACCTGTCATCTTTTATATAAAAGTTGTCAAACAATAGCAAAATCACTATCCTCTCTGATAGGTTTTTTAAATGTTTGATTACTCTGCTAGAGATTTGCTTCTTATTTTAATACTGAAATTGTCAAATTTCAGCTTCTAGCCACTGAATCCCATTTTTCCTTTTTCTCATAAGCTCCCTAATATCCCTTTTCTGCATTAGTACAAGTCACCTCTCAGTTTCCTCTGATAATAAGAATTAACTGAGATTCTCAGGCCTGTTTTCCTGTCTTAGATCTACAGTAAAACTTAAAACTTCATACTGTAATTCTTCTGTTTAGTAATCCTAATTTTGGATTTGCATCTCTGCTCTCCAGAGTGTTCTTCAGCCTCAGATGTATGTCAAAGATAGGGCTGCAAGGGCAGGGGTTGTCCAGCCTGGAGACAGAAGGCTCCAAGACGACCTTATAGCAGTTTTCTAGTGCCTCAGGAGTCCACAAGAAAGCTGGAAATGGACATTTTATGAAGCCAGGACAGGCAATAAGGGATGTCTCTTACTGAAAAATCCAAGGGAAGCTCATCCTCTTGATGAGCCTCTGCAATTCTTTGTAATCTGTTTGTCAGCATCTCTAAACTATCGGCAGCTGACTACTTTGAACAAAATCCCCACTTAGGACAGCTGTATTCCCTAATGGCAGAAGACTGCTCCTCAGCACACATATATTACATGTCCTCTGTAAAGCTGGCAACTAAAGATGTGCTTTCATATGTAGAACCTAATCCTGAGCCTAAATGTACTGCACATTTTTCAAATGCTCAGTTCATATGCCCTCCTCTAAGGAGTCTCCTACACACACTTGTATTCAACTTTTAAATTTTTCCTTGCAAATTACTGGGGGGTTGATTTTAACAATTCCATTTTCCTTTGAACATATGCCATTTCTAACAACCTTATGTGTTCTGTAAACTGGTGGTCTTTTCAGTTTCAACTACAACACAGTGAAAGGATAGCAACAATACTTTTTTGAGAAATTCATTTCTCCTCAGCCAAATTCTGCACTTACTGAAGACCCAAACCAAACTTAGATATCTAGTTAAATTACTAATAAAAAGGAGTAACAAATCTAAGTAAGCAAGACTGCTTGAGTGAACAAAGCTCACAGCTGATAGAGATTTCACATAAGGAAGAAGTAAGCTGTACATATTTCAGTCATCTAGAATTTATGGAGGCCTTTTCTTTTTGTTCATTAAGGTTTGAGACCATAGAATTTCACTCAAGGTTGTTGAACTTCCACATCACCACAAAATACTGTTATTTTATCCACTAGTTAATCAAAATCTCCTTTTCTCATTTTAACACAGACTAGAAATTTGGCAGGTATGCACCAGCCCTGCTTTAAAAATACTTCTTGCACTTTATCAGTACATGGTGTTTTCAGATACTGCTGCAACAAAGATAGCAATGACTTAACAGAGGAATGCACTACATATTGTGTTCATAATTGGTAGTAAGAGGCAGCCATAGAATTGAAAATGAGACTTCCTTTGGAATTATTTTAGCAACTAAAGTTTAGCAAAATTGAAGGAAGTAGTTGGTCTTCCAAGGCCTAAGACACAGTTTAAAAGAAGCTGAGAAAAATGCTTTGACTAAACACCTTTAAAATCCAGCATTCAAAAAGAAAAAGGTATAGCCAGGACATTACACATATATTATTTAAAGTTAGTAAGTCCCACAGAAAAAAAACAGAAAGCTGTTCTGGAACACAGCTGTTCAAAAACATAATGAATAATGATGAAGAGCTGAATACACACTCACACTGCAAAAATCAAACAACAGCGACTTCTCAAAAATCTGTATACTAGCTGTATTTATGCTGCAAACCACATGTGAAATACATATGGTCTGTGAAAGTCAACGCCATCTTAAATCAAGTTCCATCACTTTCATGTCACTCTTTGGTGTCAGTAATTCCACATCAAGATTTATGTGGCAGAAATCTTGTTTTTGTAAGATTTCTTTATTATTTGTGTGCGAAGAAATGGAACAGACTTTTTAAAATTGTTTTAAGACACTCCTGAACATTGTCTCCCCATTTGCCTTTATTATACAATCCAAGTTCTGAGAACATTTAGTTAAAGACCATTAGCATAAAAGAGAACTTTTTTCTCATTTGTATCACGGTCTCCAGTAGGTAGTCTAATGCAGATTGTATAAATACATAGGAATTACTAGACAAAATAAAGTGAACAGAGCACAAAATTTATGGGGTGGGGGAATCATGGTATCAGTTCATTCTATTTAATATGAGACTAATGGCATTCAGTAGTCACTACAAAGGATGAAAAACTTGTGATAGTGGGATATAAAAGCAGCTTGTGATTATTTGAAACAGCTACATGTTGCCGTGTTTTCCTTTGCTAAATGTTAATGGTGGGGAGTACAACAGATGGGTATGCATTAGCCTATGTATTATTTTTCCATTGCAGTTCTTGGGTGAAAAAAAGTAACCCAGTGGTTATGAATGAATGAAACACATGCATACCGTACCAAACATGCAACTCCCTACGCTATGACACCATCCAATCCTGAACCTTACAAGGCCATCCAAAACAGTACCATGCCAATACCCATGGAATACAAACCCCACGAGTCATTGCACACGAAACAGAGCACCCTGTAGTCCAATAAATAACAGGCAATGCATACACACAATACAGTTTCATGTATACCATACATACCATGACAAAAAATGTAGTGCAACACACGATTTGTGCAATACAACCCCATAGCATGCAGTATAATGCAGCATGTGCAATATATAAATACAAACAGTATCATGATGTAAAATACAAATACAGAGAATTCCAAATAATGTATACCACTCAATCCATTAGAATATGACACACACAAGTCTAAGAAACTAAGAAAATAAATACCATACAACACACAGTCCAATATGATATACTATACATTAGCATACATGCTGTGTGGTATAAATTAAATGTTTTTCTAAAAATTAAAATATTTATATAGACATGGAGAAGACATTGTATAATTTGTATGGAATTTGTTTTATTGGTTTATTAATTTGTTTTATTTCCAGCCCTGAAAGTTGGGATATTAAATGTTTGTATAGCAATCAGAAAATACAAACACATAGTAATGTATATCCTACACAAGAGATAAAAAGATGGTAAAATGATAACAAATAATAGATTCTAAAATTTCTAAAAGAAAGGTTCTGAATGTCAAGTCTGAACTTCTTCTGACAAGATTTTGAACCACTTCCACACTGTGTTACTAGTAAGACATAGGAAAGTACAGATCTGTTAGCCCAACCTCAGTGCCTGGAAAAATTATAAAGATTGTACTGTGTACTTCTGATAGACAGGAAGTGTAATCATCAGGCACAGCAAGCATGAGTTCACGAAGGAAAAGCCCTGTTTCACTAATCTGGGATATGGCCATCTGCCTTCTGGGTGAAGGGACAGGGGTGGATGTGGCATTTCTAGATTTTTATAATTCCTTTGATCCTGTTCCTTACTTCATCTTTCTGGATAAGCTACTCATCTGTGAGATGATCAGGTGCACATTATGTTAGGTGAAGAACTGGCCTAAGACATTTGGAAGCACTTCCTTGCCAAGAAGGTAAGGTCAAATGCTGGAACAGATATCCTAGTAAGGGGGTTGACACCTCGTGCCTGAGAGTACCTTAAAAAGAGGCATTGGGAAAATACCCTTCACAATGCTCTTTAACTTTTCATCAACTCCGGGCACATATTCTATTGAAGTGCTTATATTTTGCAGTGTTTGGTATTGTATTTTGTGCAAGTTTCTTGGTATGTATTGTATTGTATGGTCTCAATTTGTCCTCTATTACATTGTGCTACACATTGGATGTGTTGTATGGGATTGATTATATCACACTTTATGGTGTTGACTGCACTGGATGTGACTTATGGATGTGCTGTATCAGTATTTTTTTTCCACACTGCATTCTATTTTGCCTGTTGTGTTGAACATACTGTATTTTTATGTATTATATTCTCCATTGTGCTTTTTATTTTGTATTTTGCATATAGTGTTGCATTATATGCATGTGTACAGTAATACTGTGTCATACAGCGTTTGTTGTATGGTTTCTTTCACTTTATTTTATGCATTTTATTTATTATCTGGCTTATACTGTACTGTCATTGGTTTGGTATTGTACTGTAGTATTGTTCAATGTTTTGCATTGTAGTGCACCCTCATCACAGCTCTGGCACCATATAACATCACACATAGCAGGGTCACACACATAGCACCTCTTGGAAACCATCACTGCTGAGCAGGGACGACCAGCTGGCTGTCCCTGCTGCTGTTCTACACCCATTGCTGGTGTCCATCACAATCTGCCCTGGTTGCCTCCAATAAAAACCTTTCCATGTTGTGTGTGTCTGTGTCTGTGTTTGTGTCTGCGTGTGTGTAAAGCATTCCAGTTATAGTATTTGTAAAGAACTGTGTTTTGAATAACTCGTTTTCAGTATTGTAAAGTCTGGCATTTCCTCTATGGTACAGTACCACAAAATCACAGGATGGTTTAAGTTGTAAGGGAGCTTCCAACTTAATATTTCCAAATACCCTGCTGTGGACAGGGACAGCTTTCACTAGGCCAGGTTGATCAAAGCCCCATCTAATCTGGGCTTGAAGACTCCAAGGGATGGGGCATCCACAGCTCCTCTGGACAACTTCTGCCAGTGACTCTCCGACCTCACAGTAAAGAATTTCTTCCTAATACCTGCAGTGAACTGACTCTCATTTTAAAGCCATTCCACTTCATCTTATTACTTCATGCCCTTGAAAGAAGTCCCTCACTGTCTTTCTTGCAGGCTTCTTTCAGGTACTGGAAAGGACACACCAAATCCTTCTCCTTTCAAGGCTGAGAAATCCCAGTTCTCTCCACTTTTCCTCACAGAAGTGCTCTATCCCTCTCATCAAAGTAGTGGTTTTCCTTCAGTCTCACTCCAGCAGCTCCATGTCCTTCCTGTGCTGGGACCCCAGAGCTGGGTGCAGGGTTCCAGGTGGGGTCTCACCAGAGCAGAGCAGAGGGGCAGAATCCCCTCCCTCCCTGCTGCCCACGCTGCTCTGGATGCAGCCCAGGACACGTTTGGCTTTCTGGGCTGGCAGTGCCCATGGCTGGGTCATGTCCAGCCCCTCACCCACCAGCACCCCCAAGTCCTTCTCCCAGGGCTGCTCTCCATCTGTCCATCCCCCAGTGTTCATGACAGGGGTTGCCCTGACCCAGGTGCAGCACCTTGAACTTGGTCTTATTAAATATAGTATTGTTTGGTATTTATTGTCCAGTACATATTACATGCATCATGGGTATTATTTTTGTTGTTGAAATTATATGTATTGCATTGTATTCTGTACCTTTTAATGCATTGTGTTCTATAGTTTTTATTGTCTTTTGTATTGTGTTATACTTTGGGTTGTATTGAACATCTTACTGTGCATTCTACATGTGGGGAGGCCTGGAGTTTTTTATATAGTGTGATTTCATATATATTGTACTGTATGTTGCATTTCATGATATATAACTGTATCCATTCTATTGTAAAACATGTCACTTTATCTATTATATGCTGTTTATTGTTCACTCTTTTGTTATGTATTTTATTGTGTATAGTTCTTTTTTCTTATTTTATATATATATAGTTATGTTTTAGGATTGTACTCTAGGTATTATATTTTAGATATGTGCATGTTGAATTCTATATTTGTATTGCTTGATTTATATTACCTGTATTGTATGCTATGGTGTGTGTGGCACCACAGAATCACAGAGAGAGGGATGTGAACAGGTCAGAAACAAGGTCTAAGCATGAGGATTGAGGAAAGCGTTTCACTTCCAGGCAAATTTCTTACAACGAGTTATATATTTAACTGAGTCCTGTTTCAAAATGAAGGCAACTAAAGTATTTCATTGCTGTGTAATTTGACTTTCAATTAAGACAGCTTTACACTTTTCTTTCCAAGGTAATAGCAGCAGTTTTTAACCTCCACTAGACAGCTGGTCAGCAATTCCAACGGACATCAGAAGCAAAGCACAACACTCATTCCCGCAACTTCTCAAAATTATAAGGAGACTAAGGGAGCATGGCCTCAGGAAGGTACTCCTACACTGTCATTACTTATTAGGCAGGCTGTCCTAGGCTTCCATTGCTTGCTCAGTTGAGCTACCATACCAGAAAGTTTTTGCATAAATGAATGATGATGGACCCATCTGTAGACTAATTCCTAGAATACCAACACAACACAGGTTGACATTAAATGTATCAAAATAAATAAATGTCTGAATCATAGCCCAGCTGAATGCTGTGAAGGAAGATCAGAAGTCAGTTGTTTCCTTTTATCCATTCTTTGGTATAACTAATGATGAACTGAATTTTGATTTAATATCAGCCATTTGTGTCACATATACTCTAACCTGATTAAATATAACTGCCTTGGGTCCTGATTTGATTATTTCATCTCCAGAGTTATTTATGCAACTGAAGTAAATTTCATATTTTATTCAGTTAAAGTTAATAAAATATGTACAACATAAAAGTCTTAATGTTTTGCAAATTAAAAAATTTAACCTTGATATGCCATAACACTAATATTTAATACTCTACTATTTGTTATCATTCCATTCCATTGAATGGCAGCAATTAAAGTGTCTAACTATTTTAATTTTCTTCTGCAAAACAATATGCTCCAGAGGATTGGTAATATTAAGAATGATTTTATCTTAGAAGATTTTTTTACAAAAGTATTTTATTAATCTTTTCCAAGACAGCCTTTTCTACAAAACAAAACCATACAGACTCATCACTCTGGAATGGTCAGTACTATGAGCAATTCTGGCGCCAGAAACAACTTATCTTACATTCTCTGCAAACACCATTCATATTTGCAGGTTTCAGTAGCACAAGAAAAACGTTGTGGTGTTTATCAGAATATTAGGAGTAAGTAGACAATTTAGCTTGCCGTATTTTACCATGTAAATCCATAGCTGATTGCCTACCATTATACAGAGATTTGACTCTGTTAAATTGAGTTATTGAAACCACTATTTTTTATTTTTTTAAAGTAAATGTGTAATTTTCAAAGCTGAAAAAAAATTTCCACAGAATTCAAGTAATCTGGTTGGCACCATTTTGATAGTCATATTCATATATCTGAGACCATCCCAACGCTTTGCTGTCTTTTCAGTGAATTTGAGAGCTGTGTCACAGGCTTGTCAATCTCAAGTAGAAGTGAACACATAAGTACAGCAGAAGCTGTAGCGTGTCCTCTAGCTTTAAGGCTCATGACATCTCTTACAAGATTCAAAAGCAGGTTTTGGGAAGACCTCTAGCTAGATTCCTACTGTGTGCCCCACCAAATAATTTAAAATTTGGTCTGTTAGCAAAGCTCACGTTGCAGATGTACTACAACTGACTGAGTTTACTCAGCGAGACCAGTTTTTAACTGTGAGCCAGTTTTAGATGCTAAAACCAAACAGAACAAAATTGCTGACAGCTAACACCTAAGTAAAAGCTTTCCATACACATGAACACGTGACAGATGACTCTGTACTTGTTATTAGAAATGGAAATTCAAAAACTTCAATGTAATTTAAATGGGTGCCTTTGAACAATCATAAAATTGTATTTTACATTGAATTTAATTATATCTCTTCTCAGATAGGGTTGGGAGTTTGTGGTTAGACAGCAAAGCATGAGAACAAGCAAAAGCTGCACCAAGAGGGATTTTTTTACAGTACCTATGTCAGAGAATTATGTGTGGCTAAATAGAAGTGAGCAACCAGCACAGCTTAATTGCTCTCAATATAAAGAATTTTCCTAGCCAGATGATAGTTGTTGAACTTTTGAACTTCTCTCTCATTTATCAACAGGCAAAGAGTCAAGCACCAATTTTGTGGTTTATGTCTCAGTTTAGATACATTACTCACCAAACAAGATTTGACAGCGGCTGCTAGCTAGCCGTTAACAAGAGCAAGTCTGGGCCTACTTCTCTGCTACACTGAAAGCAGTAGAGATGCAATGCTAAGATAAATCAGCTCTTGGAAGAAAATGAATGAAAGCAATACATGGCACACCAACTCATCTCATCAGTATGAAAGTCCTTTGGCCCAACCATCCATCTGTCCTCCTTAAAAAAATAGAGTATAGCGGTACTACAGCAACACAGTACAGTGGGGGATGCAGCATTTAACCAGAGAGCCTAACAGGACTCTGCTTCTCACTCATGTCAGAGAGGTAATGAGAAAAGTTAGATGTCCCCATTCTTTTCTGTCAGATGACTGCAGAGCACCAGAGAAGGTGCTTTGACCTTTCGCTTTTTGTGCCCAGCTGCATGCAGAGGACATAGCCCCATATAGGCTGCATACTCTTCCCACATCCAGTTATACTCCCATATTGATATCAATGTCTTCTCGATTTTAATTGTAAACTCAGATTAGCAGAAGTCCTCTATCTTGATGCTTATTGTTAGGTTGAAATGACTGAAGAAATACATTTCATGATACTAAAAAAGAGCTTTGTGAGTGAAAGCCTCTTGGAACCCAGGACATTCCTATGACTGTTATGGAAAATTTGTAAGTCACAAGAATTTAAGTAGAATGATAATTAACTTGATACAGGGTGAAAATGTAGAATTTTGGGGTTTTAGAATAGGGTTCAAAGGACAAAGATGGAGGAATCGGGGTGTGTTCCTGCCCTTCTTCTTCATCTTTTGTCCTCCATCTTCTGCTGTGATGGTGGCACGTGTTAATTGGTTTAGAGTAGAGACACAATGTCCGACATAGCTGATAGGTATTGGAAAATTATTGTAAATAGATTTTAGTATAAAAGATAACACTGCCCCAAGGGAGGTGGGTCTGTCTCAACCTGACCTGCAAGAAAGATCTCAGCAGGACAGAGCCACAATGTACTAGATAACAGAAAATAAACAACCTTGAAAATGAAAACAGACAGATCTTGGACTGTTCTTCTGATGCCAGGCTGGGAAAACAAGAGTTTTTTAGAAAATTCAGGTCAACAGCAAAATAAAAACCCAAAAAAAGCCTGTTAAAATCAGATTTAAACTTTATTAATAAGATCCAAGGTAGCAGAGGAACTGCGTTGTGAAACAAACAAGGGACAATTTCCCTTCTTTCAACTCTGAGAGAGAAAAATCAGCTGACAAATTTCTATGCTGTATGCTGAATTAGGAAATGCTGATGTTTCCACATAAGCATATAGGGATAACAGACCTCACAAACTCTTCTGATTAAAGCTTGTGTAAGGAGCCCATTCTGCCCAGTCTCCCTGCTGTGTGAGTATTGCTAATGTCTGAATCACCAAAATCCTGTTGAGAAGGGACAAAGTGAGTGATCTGCTACTGCATTGTGTAAAGGCACACTGCTTGCCTCTGGGGATAGAAAGGGCATAGCTTTCAGGAGGGGGAAGACATAAATGTTCATAACTGCTCCTCATTTCAAACAAAAAGCATCTCTCGTGTTATACAAGAAATTGGCAAGCGATTGAGGATAGACCCAAGGAATTAAATGACTGCACTTCCATGGGGGAAGGTCCCCAAGGCCTGGTTACCCAAAGGAAGAAGCTCTTAATAAAGAACATGTACTTGGATGACATTCCAGAGAGAGAGACCAAAAATATTTACTTCAGTTTCAATTTTTTAGACACTCAAGAAAGACAAGAGCATAAGCTATTAGCCAAGACAAAAACACAATAAAGAAAAAAGAGCTGCAGAAATGTGACAGTCATACAAATGACTTACGAATAGGAAAGATGAATAGGCTACAAGCTAACTGAGAAAAACAGCACTAATAAAGTTTTATCCACGAGGTCTGGCTTTCTCTTGAGACTTAGTTTCAGCAAAACACCCACAAAACAACAGCAAGACAAATATCATTAATGAAATGTTACATATTTAAGACACTCAGATTCCTTCAACAACTTCAAAGTGCCCTGCACTTTCACAGCGTGACTTCAAGCCTCATCAAGCTTTCAGCGGATTTCAGTTTCTATAAAATTGCAAGCAGAAATGCAGTGCCCAGACTTCTTCCAACTGTGCTTCCAGCTAAGCCTGGTACCTAGCTGAGAGTCAGGGTGTGTCTCTACATCCACATGGAAGTGATACTTCTCCCCAAGGTCTGAACAAGGGAGAGGGATCTATATGAATCTATATGAAATGCTGACTGCCAGGACGAACTGTATCCAGGCATTCATGATCATCAGGCATTGCAGAGCAGCTTGTCAGCACTGGGAGTGGGAGCAAAAATCCCTGGAACTGCAGGGTGTGTGAGCCATTGCCTCTGGCAGTAGATTCTTGCCACCCCTCTTCACTGTGAGGCAAGTTTACCCTGGAAGCCAAAATGCCTTCTGTCTGGTTCCTTCTCTTAATCAGAGGAACTGTAACAGTGCTCAGAGATGTTCACACCAAGGTGTCACAACTGCGCAGCAAAAATGAATGCAAAGACACTCGCGAGGGCATGTGGTTTTTTGCCCCTCCTGTTGCTTCTAGCACAGGCTCTCTTGGCTTGCCACCACGGTTTTGACTTGTTACCACAGACTGGAGCCAGGCCACAGCACAGATTCCAGGCTGCCCCTGATGGTAAGGGGATGAAGGGAGGCAAGAGAACTTTCTCAGATACTTATTCCTTTCTAAATATAGGGCCCATTTCCCCAGGGAAATGAAAGGCAAATAAAAACAACAGTCAAAGCTCATGAAACAAGTCTTTTCCATGATTTGCCGTACAGCTCATATTTTCATGCATTCCAACTCCTGTACAATTTGGGAGGCAATACCAAGTAGAGGAGTAGAAACTAAAGGCAAGGACAGAACCACACCTGATGAACTAAGGCTAGTAGATATATCTAGAAAAGTTTTAGCATGTTCACCTCTACTTTCAAAGGAATTCTGAAAAGGAGTCAGAGAAGGGTTCACATTATATTTATAAATAAGCCTAGATTCTGCTTTCCATTTGTCCTGAACACAAATTTTTTTGTTGTGTTTAACTATTACTTGGGATCCAAATTCAGAAATCTTAACTCAGAGTTGTACTGTCTCTCAGATTTACTTTTAGGCATTGAGCTACACCTACACTTTAGAGCAACCAGCTTCCTGCATTAGAGTATTTATATTCCTGTGCAGAACCTCTGGACCATCTAAAATACTCACCTCAGCCACCTGACACTTTCACAGCACAGAAAGAAAGCATACACTCTATACTTCAATGGGAACATGAATATCCACAGCCAATGACTGAATTTTGTTCACTTGCATATTGGGCTGGGAGTAATAACTGAAGGGGAAGTATTTAGAAAATTTCACAGAAGGGAGTGATAATCAAGATAGGAATTCCTTAGAAACATCTCACTGCCTCCAAGAAATTACTTTTTGCTG
>VXBS01000104.1:76998-109301 GCA_013400255.1 Sitta europaea
AAATTTTCTTTGATGGAGACAGGAAAAAGATGAAAATTCAGAAGAGCCTGTGATAGATGATCCAGGGTTGAAGAAGTAAGTCAGAGCTGCAAACACTGACCGGGTTCCCTGTGCACATCAGGTTTAGATTAGGAGAAGAGAGGATTTTGCTGCACTCTGAAGGGGACAGAGGCTCCTGAAAGGGGACTAGTCTTTCACAAAATAAAAGGAGTTGCTAACCAACAGAAGTTGCCCAGTCCAGACAGAAGACATCATTTCCTGAATTGCATCTCAAAAAATAAATCTGGCACAAGAAGTTTCCACTCCTTTTCTCTGGAGACTTGTCCACAACTTCACTGAACTGTACCTTGAATTCTCTTTCACAGAAGCTAACTGGAAGTGGTTGTGCTTAGCTGAGAAACTGTGCTCAGAAGCCTGAGCTTGGACAAAGGATGAAGCAAATTGGTGTCAAAATTGTAGGCTCTGACCAGGACAAGATGTTAGGCTAAGTATATTAAAAGCTGTCTGGGTAGAGTAAAAGCAAGCACCAGGACAGTATCATTAAAAGAATTAATGTAAGGAGTAACTCCTTTCTTTCTAAAAGCATCCAAATATCTGTATCACAGAACTTTAAACTGACTTTGCAACTGAGGCTGGCATCACACAAATGGTGCCATAAGATGTACAAAGGGAGGACTGACAATAATATGCTGCTGAAATTTATGATTCTGTTTTAACAAAGTCCATTAAAACAAAACAAAACAGAACCCTCAGAAGAGAATGTGGCGCTCGTGTTAAACAAATGTATAAACATATCACGTGAGGCTACACATGTTCTGGCAAACAGCACAGGCCAAGGAAATGCCCAGCGTTTGTGAAGCAATACAGCTGTAGTGGATTACAGCACTGTGTAATAGAGTATGCAACACCACCACGCGGACAAAGGCAATGGCAACAGCACTCACTGTGAGGTCAGAGGAACTTTTCCAGTAGCTGCAAGCAAATCAATTCACAAACGTCCAACTGACTGCAGGAAAATGTGCAAATGTGTGCCAGAAATACTGGTAATAGTACTAAGGAGGAGCTATGGAAATAGTAGTGAGAGCTAGAGCCAAGCTTCATGAAACTAAGAATATGAGTTTAAAAATTTCATAAACCCAAATTCATTGCAATCTGTTCTAGCACACTCCAGACACACACTAGTAGTTAGAAAGCTGTTCATATGGTTTTCAACCCATGGATGTTCATTACTGCTCTGCTTGAAAAGGAGTAGGGAGGGAGCTGACCTTTTCAGAAGGCAACACAGGAGGCAGATGATACCAGGCTGGTGTTGAGGGGGTGAGGGCAGAGAGGGTGTGCTGTGTTACAATGAACCATCCAGCTGAAACCTGCATGGTGAACAAAAAACTCTCTGGCTCCAGGTGATTACTGAAAAGCATACAGCTCTCCTTAGCCATGACTGAGGAGGGCAAAGGAAAAACAAAAGAAATAAAGCGTGCTATTCCTAATTTTGGAATGAGGTAGAGGATATGTTCATAGAGATGGATCTAGATTTCCCAGGAGTTTAGAATAATCTCTGCAGATCAACCCAGTTCTCACTAAAACATTTATGTTGCATCTCTGGCGATCCACACAAACAGCAGATGTTACCTTTGGGTCAATAAACTCAGGGCATAACTCAGATGTGCTGCCAAGGTATTATTGCATTTAGGAACTAGGAAGAGGAACATGCAGGACCTCTTTCACCCGGCAGAGAGCCTGCAGACAAGACAGATCTCTATCCTAGCTGAAATACATCCAAGAGAATCACAGCGTAAAACTGAAAATCTCATAGGCCATCTTGCTTTCAGCATTGATACTTCAAAAATTTCCATGTCCACTGCTTTAAGAAAATCATTAAGAAAGCCATAATTGAGATAGAACTACCCGATAATTTCCCATTTGAATTATTTCCTAATAATTATATGGGAATAATATGTTTTTCTTTGCCTAATATGCAGTTAATTTTCCAGAGACATTTTATGCATTAGTATGTCACAATTGTCCCTGTATTTCTTGTCCAACAATCTTTTTAACTTCTAAAGGAATAGCCAATCCCCCTTTACCCTGTTCCCCATATTAGCAAGTTCCCATTTTCCACTTAGATATATTTTTAGAGTAGCAGCCAGAAGAGAAACAAAACAACTGGTACCTTTTAAACTTAAATTTCCAGCTAATACACTATTCTCTGGAGTGCCTTAATTCTGTGGTTTTGAACACCTTTCACACAGCACAGGCTAGTTACTGGACAGTGACTCACCAGGACACTTGGCAGTAACATGTTGGATTTTGTAATGGGGAGATGAAGACATAATGTGAACTCTTTTGCTTTTTGCTTTTGCTTTATGCAATGACCCTCATTCTACAACATTTCACACATGGCATTGTCTTTAAATGGGAGAACTATACATCATGCTGAACACAGAGATATCACCATAGTCAATCATCAAAACTTTGTAGGATGAGCTTAAAAATGAATGATTTTCTCTAAAATAAGTTATGTAAGGAAGATCAATTTCTTACCTTGTGGCTGGGGTACAGAGGGAGCCTGGCTGTTCCTATCCACTTGCCATGCTGCCAGGGGCACCCATTCCCAGTTGAGAACAGTCTAGAAATTATAGAAAGCAGATGGCTCTTTGCTTCCTACAGGTCTTCTAATCCGAGGTTTGAAGTAAAGATCAGAGAAGGCACTTTTGCATGGAAGTTCATTCTTCTGAAGGGGGTGCAAAAGAGGAAGCAGGACCCCAAAGCCCAAGCCTTTATCCTGAGTCCTCCTGGGTGTGTTACCATCAGGGGACAGGTACAGTGGGACAGGCTGTGGCCAGCCAGGGATAAACCAAGCTATTGCAGGGGTTAACAGGGAGAGACTACTAGAGGGTAAACAGCTTAACCTACTCAATATTCATTACCACAATACCTGAAGAGCTAATGGCTCTCTATGTCAATAGCATACACCCAGACACACAAACAAAATGTTTACCATCTTGGCTCATACAGAGAACTCTCTGTGAGTGGTCTAACTCTAGGTAATGCAGAGGGATGCTCACAATGCCTGTGTCACACAAATGCCCCAAAAGATCACTCTCAATATTGGCCAGTTTTTAGCACTGGTGAGACATGAGCCCCCTTGCTTCCTGTCTTTCCAGTTCTCACTGTGGTCATTTACACACACCAACACTGCACAGAGAAGTGAGGTGTATTTAGTTAGCCCTTGCACTAGGAACATTTTCAATTCTTCATTTTTGCACACTTTTCTTGTGGGCCTCCAGTGGTGTCCACAGTGGTGCTAAAGTGTGGGGAAAGCACAGATAACTGCTCAGCACCAAAATAAACTTGTTCATTTCAGTCCCATTTAGCAAGAGCAAAGAATGACACTGCTACAAGCTTTCTCCCTTCCAGTGACCCTCTGATTTGCTAGGGACAAAGAGAATTTATTTCTTAGCTTTTCTATATTTAAGGCTCCTATATGTACTGTAAACTGAAGCAGCCCCCAATAAATTTTTCATTTTCCATTGTATTTATCTAAGAAATAAAAACTGCCAATGCAACACCACCATTTTTCCAGAGAAGAAATTAACTGCTCAGAGTTACCTCTGTTTATAGCAGGTAAGCAGAACCTGATGTTTAATTCAGTCAGGAAATCTGATGAAGAAAGACATGCAAGGCCTGTCTCCCCCTCCCCCAATATCCATTTTATGTATGCATGTGTGCATATTTGTATTATTCATGGATTTCTGGGGTTTATAAATGATTTTTCATTGGTCTGAAGACAAATTTTTCCTTCTGCAAATAACATTCACCAGCAGAGCTGTTATGACCAAGATCATGGGTTAAAATCTGTGCAAATATACAAACAGTTCACAATCCACTTACATGTAATGATTCCCAATGGAACAGTTCCCTGTCAGAGGCAAATAATTGAACAACACCAGAGATATACACTTATGTCTCTTTCCCTCTTGTTGTAAGGGATATTGTTGTAGGGGAACTTGAGGAAAATAGGAAGAGGCACTCATGAGTCTCCACTAACACAGGATCCTTTGAGGACTATTTGTTAACTTGCTTTAAGGACCACAGAGGCTGAGAACCAGGAATCCAAGCTTGGTTTATGATACAACTAGTCAGGAATTTCCTAATAAAATTGAGGATTTAGAGGCTCTTTGAAACAAAAAGAAAATTTGGTTTAGCATTTTTTATTATTTTGTAGTTCCCAGCAGAAGAGTTTCACAGTAGATATACAACAGACACATGACTCCATATGTGTCTGTCCAAATTATTTATTTTTTGCTAGCATACATGGTTCCTGCAAAGCTGCTGTAACAGTGTAAGTAGGACTTTCCTGATGCTTGTCATCCACTTGCAGACACAGGATGGCAAATAAGTCCTGGCAAACCAAGCAGCAGGCTGCATGAACAGAAACAAACGGATACACTTATTACAAAGTACAAACTTGATCCAAAATGCCCGTTAGCATCAAGCCAAGATAAAGCCTAAAATTCCCTTCAGTCTTGGCAGAGTTGAAAGCTGATGAGTAGTCCTACAATTTAAAGCACTTTCATTCCTGTTCCAGTGTCCCTGGCTCAGGGCAGATAGCAGAGCCAGGAGTCACAACGAACTGAGGATTGTAAAAAAAAAATGGAAAGACAAAATTTCTAAATGAATCATCTCAGGGAGTGGCAGTGCCTAAAGCTCCAGACCTTATCAAGGTTACTGTGGGATCAGGCATCATTAAATGTAATAAATGACTGTCTTTACAGATGCAATCTGCTGACAAAACACAGAAATTCATTAAGTCCTTGTAAGACAATATTTGGTTTAACAGCTTGGTATCATCTCTTGAAGAGGCATAAGCTCAAGTGGTTTTCCTTGAAACTACAATCTGCCCTGGGATAAACTGCACATGTAATGGGGTGATCGTCTTCAAATTTCAGCATCAATGTACCTATCCCTCAGGTACAGCAAAAGACATAAAGCAGTGCTGGCATAAAAGCCCTCAAAACCAGTGCGCTTTTACTTACTTAACACAGTTACACCCTGAGAGAGTTTAGGTCTACATTGAATAAATAACTGGATCTTAAAGACATATCTTCAATGAATAGGTGTGAGTTCAAGATCCATTGTTAATTAATACAAATTACAGACATGTCCCTCTCTTTGGTCTACTTTAGAAAAAAATCTGTCTGTTGAGAAAACACAGAACCCAGTGCCCAGCAGATCAGAAAAATTACCACAAATATTTTAAGAGACTGTGTCCAGAGCACAGACATTACTGCAGAAGACATCAGTGCAGTATAGTGCTTGGGAAGAAAGAGTTGAAGCCATCTTCATGAAAAACAAAGGACTCGTACAATTTATGGTTGGGCAGGCTGTCCACATTTTGCATATGGCACAAGACATGATAGCAGGTATCCACAGAGGGGTATCTCAAGGATCAAGACCAGAGTTCAAAATTTCTTGAACTTCCAGCTATACAAGGTGGTCCTTAATTTATTGTTTTCTTACAATTTTTTAGTTGAACTTACATAAAGTCTCAGACATTACCAAGTAAATTAAGTAAGTATTTGGTACTGACTGAACAAATTATGAACTTCAAATTACCTAGAAGTGTGACACAATGTTCTTATTCTTATAATGTCAGTGCTCATGCTACTTTACACTTTGCTCTTTTAATGGTTCATATAAGATCCAGTTCTTCCCATTAGAACCTTGTGTTGAAATCTTTTGCTGCAGCCCCCCAAAAAAATTAATGGTGGCAAATTAAACTATGAATTTTATTACTTTGCCACAAACCAAGTAATCTGAAATGGGCCAAATCTAGGCTTCAATAAGGCAACTGGTTTACTTTACAGGAGTTAGTTACTGAGGGCTGTCAAACAGACCCACTATCTACTTTGATGCCAAAGGGCTAGTCCTGTGAAAGGGAGAATATTTCTGTCTCATGAGAGCAGCAAACTCATTATGCAGAGCTGCTCCTCTACTTGTCCATCCTAGCACACCTGTGACGGGTGGCTGCAGAGGAGCAGTCCAGCCTCTGGTGGGCTCCCAGCTCGCTCTGCACCCCAAGGAAGACCTGTGGCACACAGCAGGGCACACTCTCCAGCTGCACTCTCTAGGACATACTTCTAGAAAATACATATTAAAAACAAAAACATAATTGGCTTCATGGTACGAATTCCTCAGCACTAGCAAATGCTGTCATAGACTGAAGTGAAAAAGAGAGTCAAAGTTGTTAAACTCGTCACACTATCATAAGGAAAAATAAGCATATACAGGTACTAGCTGCTTGAAGCCTAAGACTGACTGGAGATGGCAGGTTTGTTTAATTACAGAGTTTTGCATACTGTGCTTGTGATTCTTTTCTCATTGATTTTGGTGGGTATTCTTCCATTAAATGCAATAGGTGCAAGAGCAGGTAACTGAAAACTGCTTGAAATACGCAACACTAGTTCAGCAAAGTAGTAAACAACTCCTGTAGTGTAAAGGAGTTACAGTTTCCTTTAAGAGTATTTGACTGTTGTTTGGATTTTTGCACAGCCTTTTACTTTTTAATATTCACTTCTCTTATCTCAGAGAATTTTACTGAAAAGTAAATTTCAATAGTCAAATGAGAGACTTTAGAAAAAATTTACATTCCAAAACTGACATTTCTACAGATTTCTAACAGCATGTTCTTGCTAAATGAAGTAGGAAATGACAAATGACAAGCCATGACTGTACTGGATATACTTTTGCCTTTGACCTTGAGAAGAAGTTTTCCAGCTGTAGCAGTAAAGTAGGAACCTATTACATGTGGCAGAGTACTGCACTCCACAGAGAAGGGGCTGTCTTTTCTACTGAAGGTACTGTGACTTGTGTATGAGTGAAATTATTTTTCCATACCAACAATGGCTAAATGCATCTTGCAGATCCATTTTAAAAACAGACTGCTCCAAAATGTGATTGTAAATAATAAATGCCCCCAACAATAAATTTGTAATAAGTCAGTTTTATGCACAAGCAAAGATGATGTGGATAGCCAAATAGACTCAAGCAAAATACACCCCAGATCGTCCTTCTCTTGTGCCTGTTCAGTGTTGCATTTTCCTTTCACCTTCTTGGAAAGTCTGGCTAAAAAGGAGTAGGATAAATTTTACCTGTGTGGCCTCTATACCCCAAAGATAGAAAATGTGTGGGAGAGAGGAGCTGAACTCCCCATCTTGATAGACATGGTTTTGAGATTTGGAGGTTTTTGTCATCCTCTGAAAGTTGCAGCTGGGGTGGCTGATCAAGACTGGCTGCATAAGCAGGTTCACAAAGGAATCTATCATGGCTCTGTACATCCTTAAAGAGGTGCTACAAGAAACAGACAAGTGTGTAACTTTTCACATGAAAACAGAACTACATTGAATGGCCGGGGGAAGAAGAATGCAAGGAAGCACGGAAAGAGGTCAGACTTCCACATTTCCAGGAGCCATAGACTGTGCCCTGGATAATCTCCTCCTGTCTCCTTGTAGACTAACACAGTGAAAGGTGCAAATGGCAGCTCCAGTGAGAGTGGCAGTGGTGCCTTCTTAGGAGTGGGGTAAAAAAACCATAAATGAGAGGCATACACTGTGTTCCTGTCCCAGGAACATCCATCCAACCCACCATCCAACCAAGACTGGGCCCTTGATGGAAGGGTTCATGTAAATACCCCACAACTGTGCCTTCAGGATACAGAGGCAGGCCAGAGACAGGAGTCTAAGTTCCTCTCACCAAGAAGAAGCTAGAACTCTTATCTTCAGTGCTATTCCTTTAGCAAATCTTTCCAGTGGCAAATGTTCTAGGATGTAATGAAAGAGGTTCACTTGAATTTTCATCTGCTTGCATCACCACCTTACACATAGTAAAAGGAGGCCTGGGGAGGGCATTCTGCAGCTGCAAAATCAAATTTGTTGCACAGGCAGGAAGGTCAGTTTCAGAAACAGAAAAGTCCATTTTTCTGGGTCTACTGGCATGCCTTGAAGGGACTCAGGGCATCTGCAGTGAAATCTTGGTGAGTGTATTTGGTGGATAAGAGGAACTCATATACTTTTTGAATAACTTTTCAAAAAGCTGCCAGGAAAATTTCAGACATATTTTTGGATTTTTGATCTCTTTACACTTTCCTACAAACCACATCAAGAATACACAATCTTCCCCTTAGGTGCCATAGAGGGATGTCTAAACCCTTTAGCTATTACTGGCCTGAGGAAGTTTACAGTTACAGTACACCTGCCCATATCAAAGCTCAGATCCAATTTCCTGGCATGCAGCAAATACTGACACAAAGTCCTGGAGAGCACAATTGCAGACTAGTTAATTAGACTGGCTTTCATCCATTGTTTTTGAGATGATTTCAACCAGCAGTGGACTCTATAAAAGCTGTTAAAATCTGTCAAAAAGTTTCTTTTTCAATTGTGAACACTCGATGCTTGTACACTGCCTATTGATACAAATAGCTCACGAAAAGCAATATTAGAGAAGGTTCAAATATAGGAGCTCAAACCACCTTCAAACCCACCTGAGTTTGATGACACTGGGATACATAAATTTGATTAACTGACCCTCAATAATAATGGCCACTTTCTAGTTTTTCTACCTTGTCATGCTGGGTGATTAGTCACACTCAGGACTGTATTCAAACTGATTCTTTTTAATTCAATTAATTCTATTAAAACATGGGAGAAAAAAAAAAAAGAAAGCTTATTCCCTTGCCCTGGCATGCTTGGGCACAAGAGTGGAACATGATAGGGATGTTATCTGACAAACAAAAATAAGGAAATTCAAATTATAAAGGTTTCTGGTTTCAGCCATGACTTTCCCTCTATTAAATGTGGTTGTGTATTTCACAAAGAAGTAGAGGTTCATGACATTTCTAGGGTTGTATTTTTTATCTGGTTCTAAGAGAAACCAAACTGCATATAATGTTCATACGATCAGACCACAGTCTGATCTCATTGCTCAGAAATTTTGGGTGCTTATCCATCTACATGTCTTTTTTTCCAGGCCTATACACAGATACTTGAGGCATGTCACAATCACAGAAGTTCCCTTTGTCTTGACACTGGCAATTCTCAATGAAGGGTACTCTTTTAAAACACAGGAACAAGATTTGGCTTTGACAAGGTGCCATTAAGTCCAATTAGAGCCTTTATGGCTGTGGACTGCCACAGTTTCTCCTGTTGTTTCTATATTTAATCCCCTTTCAAAACTAATTATTTTCTTGTCCTTTATTATTGTTACCACTCTGAAGTCTCCCGCAATCCCCAAAATCATAAGCTGTAAATTAGCAGGTTGATCTTGGTGGCTATTTCTAAAGAAACCAAGGTATGTAAAGAAATTGAGATGACAGAGAGAGCTTCTTTTTGTGCTCTTAGATTAATGGAGATTTGCATAAGATTCCTTACAGCAAGAAAACTTCACCAAGTTCTAGACTGTCAATGACCTTTTGTAGGAAGATATTACATTATCTTACCATTCAGTATCTACAATGATAACTACACATCTTACCAAATGAAATCTTATGTTGCAATGGTGGTCAGAAGTGCTAAATCATGTGCTATGTACAACACAACGTAGAGAAAGAAGATACTGTCTGTCACAGGTTGTTTCTACTGCTTCTTAATACTTATAATTCTCTTGGCTGTTGACTTGGTATCTTCAAAAAATGTGGTCCCATAAAATGTCTTTTTGATCACCATAGTACAACACAGTGATTTCTGAACGTTGACCTTGGTCATCTTTGTTTTGAAGGAAAGCTCAACTGTACTTTGGCAACTGCACAAGTTCAACTCAGAGGAGTTAGATTTCTGCTTTATCTCTCTCATACAAAATTCTCTACAAAAGTTACTATTAACTGCAAATCCAGCATTGATCAGTACTGCTGCAGTCACTGCTTCACATCATACCTTTTTTCACAAGTAAACAATCAGCAAGGCTCAATTTTCATTTAGCAATTTCAACTTAATTTTTTTGCACTAGTTCTCCAAATGTTTTGTCTCTAAATTAATACTAAATATTTAGAAGACTTGTAAAACATACTTGAATAGGTCAGGATTTATTTGGTCACTCTCTAAAAGATAAGGTTATTTTCCTGGTTCAGGAAAAAGATAAGTTAAAAATGTTGGATATTTATATTTAAATAATGTAAATTAGACCATTTAATGGTAATAGCTATTGACACTTGTTGGGATGTTAAAGAATTCTCTTTCATGAACAATTCTCTAAATTGTTATCCCTCTTATGCATAAATGAAATCTGTACAGCCAATGATTTCAACTAAAATGCACCATTTCTAAATCCATAGATGGTATAAGGTTAGCTTTCTTTTCGATGGTGAGGACATCCCAAAAGAGCATAGATAAGCTGCATAAAGCATTATTGCCTAGAAATATGTGCATTTTTTCCCCCTAAATTTAAAAATACTTTTAATTTCCTGAAAAGGACTGTCTACTCTGAAAAGAGAATTTTTTCATATTTCCACACACCACCAACAGTTTCTGAAGCAGTAATTTGAGCTCATCATTTTACCAGTTTGTCTCACCCTTCAGCAGCGAGGTCTTTCCAGGACCTAGAAAAGTGAGTCAGACTTTGTAGTACAGATTCATCTGCAAAGTCCATCAAAAATAAGACCCATTCACATCTGGCAATTTTGTCTTGGTTTCCTTAATGTAAATTTATGTCAGTGAATTGACTGAGACTGATAAAAGATTTCATAAGGACCACCATTTGAATCAGATTGTCACCATGTCACTGATGAGATTATAGATTTAAAATAGATAGCTGATTATTACAGCTCCCCATGACTATCCAGTGCCAAATGAGTCCACAACTAGCACCCAAGAATTTTTTTTATCTAAGCATTTAGGTTCCCATAGTATTTTGCAGAAGATATGTATATAAATTAATTCAGGCATTGCAATCAAACTAAATACCGAGTGGTATCAGCACACATAAAAAACAACATTGAAGCATCTATAAATTATCAAGTCAGTATTTTATTCTAATTTACTGAATTTTATTCTAGTACTCTGAATTTTATTCTAGTTCTCTGCCCATCAGAGAACTTGTCTCATTTGCAGACATTACTTCTGGCATGAAAACTACCAGAATGTAGGCCAAAAGCACATTCTCTGGAGAGATCTTAACATGACATAAATTTACAGATTACAGTACAAGCAAAATAGTATTAAAATGCAGTACCTTTCCCCTTTACTTCAAGTATTTGCAGATAAATAGAAAGGCCAGGGAAAAGTCTGGGAAAAATAAAGTACTCTTTATTTATATGATAGCAATTGCCAGTTAAGCACCAGATACTCACCTGCAGTGATGATGCAAGATATACTGCTGTATTTTACAAAATGAGTTTCTCCCTATCCTTCCAGACAATGCACTCAGCTCTTTAATGAAGTGTTGTGGGTAGAACAGACACACGCCTGCTTTTATAATGTCAAAGTGGGCTTCCCGTTTTAGCTTTCTTTTACTTTTTCTTTTCATCTGTAGTGAAGCTGTGTGTATTTTGCTGCACTGTGTCAAGGGAAAATTAATGAGATCAAACAAGTTCATATTAATGAACCATGGAAGGCAAATACAACAGCATCAGTTATTTCGCAAAAAAGAGTAATTTTGCTTTCTCATTCCTACAGGCAGAGAGATGGGAAGTAGTAATCTCTGGAGTACATTAAATTTTTATTTCTGAAATTTGAAAAACTCTTCAAGGATTATATCATAAGGAAGTAAAGAATTGTACAGATAATGACCCACATATACACATTTCAATATGCGGAGTAATTCAGCCCCGACGTATCTGGGATTTTCTGACTTTCCAGTTCAGAATAGAAAAGGCTGCAGTGTTATTTATTTTTTCATCATGGTTCTACATTTCTGCCTTCTGTACCCATAGACATGTTCCTCCTCCTTGCAGTTCTCCCTCATCAACTTCAAAGCTGGAAATAAAAATATAAGAAAATTTCTGTCACTAATAGCAAGAACATACCTAAGATGACAAAAGAAGGTCATAAATCAATGAGGAACATGAGAGTGCAGCAGAAAGAGCAAGCGCTGTGTGCTGGTATGAAACTTTAAAAAAGGCATTGGGAAGTCCCTGCACAGTGACCTGTTCCAGACAGAAGGCAAGCTTGCTTGTGCTCTGAATGTCTCTCATGTCCACCACAATCAGATATCTGTCTTGTAATATCCTCCTAAATTTGAGTTCTTCAAATACCTGAGACTAGGGAGACACAGCTACAGATTACAGCCTAGACATAGTCCAAGGCATAATGGTGCAGGCTGGGTTTTTGGTCAAAACCCCTGAAATAATACATCTCTCTGTCACTGGGAGAGTTTGAGTTTTTTCCTAGAGAAAGATTATTTTCTAGAAAAAAAGGTGTACAGTCACTTCCCAGTTTTGCTTGTGTCTTCTCTTTTAGGGGATGCTTTAGCTAAAAAACAGCCTATGGCTATAAATTGGAAATTGGCATGGTCCCGTGGGTGATGCTCAGTCCATCAGATGAGGTTCTGGAACTGGAAGAAAATCACTGTTTGGACAAATGATTCACTCAGGTAATACATAGTATATTGACAGTGGTGGCTAATTAGCAGCAAAGGAGTTTACTAGGAATTGAATGCTACATCCATGAAAGCAAATAATCTCATCTCCTTGTAACATATGTTGGGTGAGATGCAAGTGCAGTCTACACTACATCAGTGAGGGTTTGTTGTGTGCTAAAGGTCACGGAGGTTTCTACCGTATAGAAATTAAAATGGGCATTATCAATGTGACACAGACATTAGTTAGACAGTTGGCACAAAAAATATGTTTGGGAGAGATCCTCTGAAGGCATTCATGAAAACTGTGAAACCTCTACCAGAAGATTGTCTATCAAATTAGATCACTGGCTTGTTTGCAGTTTAATTAGCAGATATATATCAAGAAGACAATTAGCCAGCAAAAATCTAATCCTGGACAGAAAAAAGGATAGAATCTAAAGCATTTTTCAGGAGTTTATGAGCTATTCACTGGAAGGCCTTTTTTTCTAATCTTGTTCTAACTTGGAAAAATTTAATCTGAATAGGTCTACATCCAAGATCAAGGGTTTGCCTTTGCTAAAGTCAATGGAATAGCTGTTAAGTGAAATCTAAAATGTCAAAAAAATATTTTTCTTATTCTGAACAAGAAAATTTAAGCTTTAGTGTTCAAAGTGATTTGAAGTAACCTACTGAAAAGTAAATAAAAGGCATACTCAAAAGCAACAGAAGGTTCCATCTTTAAAGAGATAAAAACTATCTTGATAAAAGCCCTGTTTGTCATAATGCATTGATAGCATCTTATATAGTGAGGAAACATATATTAAGTATTTGCAGATCTTTTAAATATATTTTAGGGCTGATACCTTTAACTCTCAATCTGCCTGTCAGATGTACAGATTAATTTACAATGTTTCTTGCTCCATCTCAAAATTCATGTTTTCCTGTGGCTCACACCTAAGTGCATTAGTATCAGGTCATTATCACTCCTCACCAGCAGTTTAACTATAGAGCTGTGGAAAAAGAAAATGAAATATTGAACTCTTGTTACATCAGAGATTGAAAATTAGTCACAGAAGTTTACTCCAGAAGCCCGAGTCACCAGTATACAGACATATTCAAAGTAATGGTGCTGCATGGATTTCACTTTGAAGGATGCTTCATTTCCCCACATACCTCTGCAAGTTACATAAAGTGATTCTATTGCCCAGAATTACTTCCAATCCAGTCCACTCACAACAACACAACAAAGCACAGTGCAGTGCTAAAGCACCTCTCCCTAAACAAGTAACCTAACCCTTTCAGCCTTGTTGGCTGAGACTTGACTATAAAAGCTGCCAAGGACACTGAAAGCATTTGGCTATATTCAAAGCAAGTGATTAGGTAGGACAGTATAAAATTAATAACACCCCTTATCTTTTCACCTACATAGCAAATCACAGAGATAAGGTTTTTTAGACAGAGCAGTATTTGCTGAGATCTGAAACAAATAGTCATGTAGGTCAGCTTGGAGACAGCAAGAGTGTCATTTTAATTTGTACCCAGACAAAAAATAAACAAAGTGCACCAGATCAGGCGACAACAAGACACAAAAAAAGATACAGACAGGGATGATGGATCCTGGGTGAATGGACCAAAATAGAACAAGGAAAGAAATGGGCTTTGACAATTTAACTTCACTGTGACAATCTGTTTATAAGCCAAGGACAGCCACCCTCACGTGCTGAACAGCCAAGACAGCTATGACTACACACTGAACACGTTATTTTTCCCATTCTGAAAAGACTCAGCACCAGTTCAGCTATATATATTTGCCATGTAGCTGGTTGTGGAAATGCCATGAACAAGTTCTGAACTTGCACATACACAGGGGACAATAAAATTAAAGAGCACTACTGCTATTACTGGAGAACTAATTTTGAGCTCTAAGTTTAGATAGCTTGCAAGGTCTGGCATGATTAAGCAATAGTTGATGCATAATGCAGTATCATAATTCTAGAATCCATTAATCAAAGGCTTAATGGCCTTAACTCAAAATGTCTTAAAATCAAGAAGGAAAAAGAAAAAAATATAAAAGAAAGAAAGAAAGCAAATAGAGAGACTGGAAAAATTCTTAGTGAAGTTGGATCAGGTTTGATTTACTACTTGACTTTTTTGGTTGGGTTTGCTCTGTAACATTTTTGAAGAGACAAAGCCAAAGACAATGCTGTGTGAAGGACCATAAACACCAGCTCATGCCTCAGGACAAGGTGCAAGGATGTCAGGAGGTCACCAGCCTTACACAGCACCCAGCCACAGCCATCTCTTTACCATGTTGCATCTCCTTGCTTTTCTTACAAAGCTGAACTGAAAGGAGGTGATAGGAATTAGGAAGAACATTCCTGCCTAAACTTAGCCCAGAGCAGCAAAGGCAGTTTTGGAAGCAGAACCAGTTGCCACTCTACTCAGGTTTTTGTAATATTTCTCTTCCCCTTAACTCCAAGCACACTGCTGTAGTGCAGTCACTTTGCTGCTATGATTCTGTGCCTCATTTATCTTGGATAAGGCAGCTAGTGAGATCAGACTGCAAGTTTGGTATTAAAACAATTGGGAAATCTTACCCCTAAACCCAGAGCTCTTTTGAACTTTTTCCTGCAGTGCAGGTGAGATTATTTTAAACATGTGTCTCTTGTTTAATCTAAAGATAAACCTAGTGCAGAAATACTGATATGCAGAAAGTAGTATTTAACACTTGAAAGGACACTAGGAAGGATAAATTAGACTGGGGGAGGTCAGACCAATGCATATGAATTACAGGTAAACCTGTAGGAAATTACAAGGAAATTTACTCATGCAAGATTTTGGTGATGGCAGAAATCACAGGTCTCACTGTATACACAGAAATGTATTAGTTTTCTGTTTTTAATGCACATAACCATCTCCTGCCCCCAAGAAACCTGGAGATAATTGAGTGGTAATGCACTTAAGAATCCTTAACTGCTGAAGTCCCTGCACTTGACGGGCAGGATAATACCAGGTGAAATATCCCTCCATTACAGTGTGTACAGAAAAAAATACATTTGCAACAAAACGCACGTGCATAATGGGATTTTTTTCCCCTTTTTTCAGTCAATTAAAAAATTGAGGAAAGTACAGCAAATCAAAACAAGCATGAGCTGGAAGATATTAAATGGGGTTTTTGAGTGCAGTTGGGGATTTTTTTGTTTTAGAAAAAACCCATTGTTTTGATTTAAATACTAAAGTGAAAGACTAATTTTACTTAAAAATTTGGCACAAAAAATCAGCAAAAACCAGATGAATTATTGAAATATTTTGATATTTCCACATCCATCTCTTGTCAACATAGTCTCAGATGAGACATGTTTCAATTATACATGCAATACCAAAACACAAAATTTCACCCTTTCTTTCACTTTTCCCCTGTGACCTGAAAAGCTGCTGAAGTCCCTTAGCAGTTAATGTACGGCCAAAAAGGTTTATTGACCACCTTTTAAAGAAAAGAAAGTACATGTTTAGTGCCACCTCTCCTACCCCTAATTTGGTGTTAAGGCTGCAATTTTTGAGATATTGTATAAGCACCCTATAGTGACTTTATAATTCCATTAGGAAAAGGTTTGGTGTGGAATGGGTTAAAGAAATATCCATTTCTTTTTCAGGGACAACTAACAAAATGCTTAATCAGAAGTGGTTCTGCAAACTCTAAAAGCTCCAGCAGAACATCCAGGCACTGTATTTAAGGATACTCCTCTCATGAAGATATCCTACTTACCACACTTGGCATAATGACAAAATAGAAGTATTTAATAAAACAAAGGATATTATCAAATTATATCAGTAGTGTCTACTTGAGGATTCAGTAGCAGCACAAGTTATGTCAGTAATAAGTTAGCTGTCACACAAGAAGTAACATCAGTGCAGCTGCAGCATGTCCTCACATGGTCAAGGGAAAACAAAACACCAGAGCAGACTGGACAAATTGATAGGTTTAAATAATGGGCAGGAAAAGGCTGTTAGAGAAGATACGACATTTGTTTTTGAACAGATAGGTAAAGAACACAGTATGTGAATAGAAAGAAACTAAATTGTCCTCCACAGTTGTTCAACTTCCTTTGAGTTATATCTAATGGTTAGTTATGGACAGCAAGTCCTGTAAAAATAATGCATAAACTCAGAAAATTACTTTGCTATCTGAACTATTTCTTGATTATATATGTATTCTCCATTTCAAATTTAATTATCCATTAAATCCATTTTTTTCTAGCAGTATTTTTGTTGTTCAGCAACAGTGGTCTGATAATACAAACCAGATATGGCTCACAGAAAGAAGTAGTTCCATTTCTTTGTAAAACACAGATTGTGGGGGTGGAGATATTTTAGAATTTGCTTTTCTATTTACTTTGCATCCAAACTTCAAGGAGCATGACAGAGCATCTGGTAACAAAAATTGAATTCAAGAACTGGATGCAGAAATTGGCAAAGTGTTCTTTTTGAGAGTATGAAAGCTGTGGAGAAAGTTAATTTATAATTGCATTTGAATGAACATAATTTTTTTTTATTGAATTCAAGAATAGGATTTGATAGTTAAGAGATTAAACCCTGAGGTTTAACCTCAAATACAAAACAACAATCTGTAGACAGGATACAACAATATAGCGATAACAGTTTTGATGTCTGCAGTCACTCTTATTTATGTAAAAATATGTAAGCATGATGAATCAGCAGCATTTAACTGCACAGAGTTCAGGTCTGCTGAGCTTTACTTTGGCAAACAAAAAATATTCAGTTTTGAGATGCGGAAACTCAACAGGAACATCAAATTCTATAACCCTCCAGACAAAGTCAAGCATATTTCTGGAAGATTTCTGAATCAATGAAGAATTAAAATAACTTCGAGCACCCTATGTGAACTTAGTGCAATTTATTTTGAGACATGAAAATAAAATAATAAATAATTATTTATTAGGTTCTAAATATACAAGGCTTACTCCAGATGGAATATCAGCAAATCAAAGTAATACCTTCCTGGCAGTTTGCTACTGACTTTCAGTAAATTAGTGTTTTTATACTTTGACAAAGAAGTAAATGGGTCCACACAGAGATTTGCCCCAAAGTAGTATATTTTCCAGAATTCACAGTATTTCTCATTTCAGCCCCTTTTTGATACTTAGACCATTTTAAGCTTCATTCAGTCAATTAAAATAAACTGAAATCAAACAGCAGCTCTTAAAGCCAAATGAGAAAAAGTCTATGTTGATTTGCTGAGTTTTCTGCTCTAGTTAAAGATCACCCATCTATTGAAATCAGATTAAATTAGATTAAATAATATCCTTACACTGATGTCTCCCTTGCTCTTTTGCTTTTTTCTCAGGATGGAGCTTACCAGCTTGATTTGGGTATTTGTCTAAAATTCTCAAAACTCATTCCCATTAAAAAAATACTTTTATAGTGTAATTTTCTGTAATTCTGCTGGCCTGCAGATAAGACAGATTTTTCCAAGAATTAAACTCATGAGAAAAAGTCCAACTTTTTTCTCATTCTGGATGATTGCAGGTAGAGCACACAGGCCCAAAAAGCAGCAGTTGCACCTTCAAATGAGCCCTTCCAGTTGCTGGACTTTTAACTTGACAAAGAAGCTGTTATCCTTTCTGTATTTAATATCTACTGGGTTGAAACCATAACTGTAGAGAGACTCCACTGTGATATTAGATGGTGAAGAAGGAAATGCACAGAAGCCTCATGAACTGCTTCTCTTTCCTCCATCACAGCAGCTCCAGGTCCCAAAGATCAGCACTTGGGGGAAGCTATGGGGAGCTGGCTGATATTGTCCACTGATGCTCAGAAACACTATAGAAAACTACCACTTGAGGCCAGAGTCAAGCCACCCCAGTATACTGCTTTAGGCTGTGTCCAGTGAATTAAGAAAACACTTCATGCAGAAAGCACTTCATCCTGGTGCCTGCCTTCAAGGACCCCTGTGGCTCCTTCATGGCACTGACTTGTCCCAGGACTACCCCAAGGACACAGAAGGGCAACAAGTGGGTTCACTATGACAGCACGGCAGCAGACCCAGTTCTTAGGAGCAAGTGTTTAAAAAAAGCAGGTCAAATAAAATTTTAAGTAGCTATTTTCCTGTGAAATACTTGTTTAATTCAAAGACTTAGGGAAATAATCGTAGAACTGTGAGAAAACTCTGAAAATCTGAGTAGCACAGGAGGGAGCTCTTTAAAACACCATGGTGCTTGCCAAAAGGGCAGTGGAGGTGTTGAGTGCCGTAGCCCCTAAAAACTGTAACATTTGATTCTGAGTGAAAAGATCAAGGATTTGGATTGGACATAAGAATTTAAACCCTCATAATCTACTGTTGGAACCTGATAATCTCCTCTTCACCAATCTTTCATTTCTGTATGGTTTTGAATAGTAGAAGCAAAAGGCTGCAATACACTGTAAAAAACAAAAGAAGTAAAAAATGAGGGTGTGATAACTTAACACTGCATGGTTAATACATTTCTTTTTCCAGCACTATTTCAAGCTATGCAACAAAAGTAACCGAGTAATAAAACAAGTTATAATAGACTGCTAGGGAGCACAGGAACTGGAACATTAACTGGAGAAGAAAAGTAGTGTATGAAACTCTAAAACATACTTACCTGCCTCTGACTGGACAGAGATAACATGTGCTTGTGATGTTTAACATCATGATTACCAGACAGGGTTCAAACATTTCAATGTTTCCCTCTTTTTATTCTTCTACAATAAACTAACAATTATCTGAGGAAAATAAAATAGGAAAAAAACCCAAGTATTTTTCAATCTGTTCTTGGGATTTGTCTTCCTCTTTTAATTATTCTCTTTATTTTTGTAGAACTTAGCTTTGTCTTCAAACAACAGAAAATACAATCAGCACAAAACACTGTCAGTAGAGACCTGACCTTCCCTGCAGCCTCATTTACCTTCACTGATGGCATGATTCCCACTTGGTAAACTACTGAGGTACATATTTAACTTATTCCTGTGAGTATCTCCCTTTTTACATACTGACATACTTTGGGATATGACATCTGTGTTAGCGTATTACCTAAGCAGAGCCTAGAAGGCTTTGTCCAAAACAAGCTCCAAGGGCCAAAATTATGAAAATTAAGTGCAATTTCCATGATAGCAGACCTCTTAAGTCAGGAACAAAGTGCAGTGCGAGAAACATTTCATTCAGTTGTTTCTGATACAACTGGCAGGAGAAAAGTCTGAATATTTTACAATGAAAGATTGCATGCAAAATTCAGCAACTCTTTGTGAAAAATCACACATGAAGCAAATCTTGCTTGATGCTAGATGTGCACAGAACAGAAGGATATGCTATCCTATGTCTCACAATTTCAGCATTTTAAGGAACTCATCAGTAATTTGAAGAAAGTTTTTAAAGTTCATTCTGTCCAGAATTTTGCTTACCTTGTGTACTTTTAATATTTTTTCATCTTTACTGAGATAAATTTTCATGACTTTAAAGCAAGCACTATTTAATGGTTTAGCAGATCCTCAGGACTTAGGTCAAAAACCTTTGGGAGAGAAGAATGACAAGAGGAGTCATATAGGTCAGGAGAAGAAAATGTTTCCAAATTGTTATTTTTCTATCTTCCTACCAGCTGCTTCTTCCACAGCTCCACTTACCTACATTTTATGAACAGCAGTCATTCTTATGAACAATTACTCTCTACCTAGTAAAGTCCTTCTTTCTTCTTTCTTCTTATTTCTTATTTTTTCCTTTTTCTATTTTTTCCTTCTTCTTTCTTTTTATCTCAATTTCTTCATTCATTGAAAAAAAAACCAAAAGGAAGGACATGACAAAGAAGCAGAAGCACACACATCCAGCTAAAGACACTTCTCAGAGAACTGAGGGTAGTGTGCTGGCTGCACCTTACTTACATATTTAAGTGGTTAAAAACTTCAAAATCACAGAGTCTGTTCCAGAACGAAGGGATAAGGAGATACAAAAAAGTCAGTCTTAATTATCTTTTTTGTGCTATTTATGGACACATAAAATGTTTTAGAAACGGCTTTGCCACAGACTGCAGGATAATTAAAAAAGTGAGATTTTGCCAAAACAAAATGAAACCTCTGCTGAACACAAGGCAGTGTATTTAGGGAAAGAAGCCTTTAAAAAGGAGGAAAGTAATACCATGAAGTTAGATTCCTCTCATCCGGGTTTTCTCCTGTGATACTCTGGGCATTCTTCACCTTAGGAGTGAACAGTAAATATACCAATAAATACAAATACATAAATTAAAAATGGAACTATTAGAGTAGTCTGTGATTTGGTTTCAAGCAGCAAAGTCTTTCAATGCAGAAAGAAAAATGATCTGTAACCCTTCAAGTACTTCACAATGTAAAATTCCATTATCAAAATTATATGTCATTTAGAAATTAAACTGTATTTTACTGTTTTATAGACAACATGAAAAGAAATCCTTTGTTTGAGTCCAGTTGATACATTACTAAACAAATTAATTAATCCTCTTCATTCATTCATTCTTCGAGCTTCTCCCTTTTTACACTATTATTATGTGGAACCTGAATCCCCCACCATGTATGTAGCAGTGACATCTACCCCAGCAGGGAGTGCAAAGTTTCTGGCAAAGTCAAGGCAATGTGCTACCTGGCAGCATGCTCTGCTAGATGGCACAGTCTGCCTGGCACTGGGCAGCACTGCTGTCCCTCTCCATTATGAGACTCAAAATACCCTCCTCACACAGGTACGACACGCGTGCGGGGTCTGGGTATACCCATTGGGTAACACCACACGTAAGCCTCTTAAAAAGATCTTGTACAAAAAGCTGACAGTGGATTCTATGGAAGCTCCAGAGTCAGTGCAGAGTTCTGTAAAGGTCTTTGAAAGTAAGAGGTCCTTGAAAGTCACACAAAATGCCTGTCTCTGTTTTTACAGAAACCTGGTCACTGTTGCCCTCTCCAGAGAAGATACATAGCTTTTGGCTTGCTTTCAGACTCTGGAACAGGGGTAGCAGGACTGAAAGTAAGTAACCCAGCATGTTAATGTTTTCTCCTTTGCTCAGAAACACCTGGAGCAAGAACACCAGCTGGACAAATACAAGAGCTTTACTACTATGTCATCATGAAAAGCCAGATCACACAGAGATAAATACTGAGATCAGGCCTCTCAGATGAAAGAATGTCAAATTAGGAGATGAAAGGAAAGCAAATCTGGAAAGGAGGCATAATCACTGGTACTTTCTGCTGTAAAACTCAAAACCAAGATGAGTTTTATCCTCATTTAAACTTGACAGAAAGTAAACACCCCCAGAATATAATTCTGTGTGGGTACCATACTGGGGGACATCAACTGCCATTTGCAACTGTCAGGCAACAAAGGTGGAAGCTTCTAAATTCACTCCCATGAAAAAGTTTGACATCAAAAGCAGAGAAAGTATCTTGCACAAGAGGAGGAAAACAGCTAGGGAAAAAAATCCAGAGGAACAGTATTTGCTTGATGTAAATAACCTTTGACTTCACTAACAAAAATGAAGTGTAGGTAAATGAGTGTGGCAAAGCCACAGAACTTGTTTCCAACATTGATTTTGAATGCTTTTTAATATGTTCAAAGATTTCTTACCATACTGACACAAATTTGACACAGTGATGGGGCAAGGAGTCAAGTGAAGTACAGTGATTAGAAAAAGTGATTTGAGCTTCTTTTCTCTTAAGTTCTGCTAGCGACTTCTCAGGTGATATCAGGTAGATAAATCATTTAGCTTCGCAGTGTTTCATGTTCTTTATCAAAGAACTGAAGAGACACTTTTTGTGAAAAGTACAAGAGCTCAGCATTACTTATCATCAATTTTCAGCCTTAAGAGCTTTGAAAGCCATAGATGCTGGACAATACCTTCAAGTATAACCCAGAAGACCAGCATTTCAATATGCTATGCAAGACACTTAGATATTTGTCAGAAGAGCTCTAATGTTAAGACATTGATAAAGATGCAGAGCACACTCCCATGATACAGCCAAATGCTGCTTCAGCCATTTTCAAAGTCAGGATAAAATAAATTACAATATTTTTAAATCAAAACCATTGCAATGCTGTACTTTACCTTACTTTCTTAACCAACATAAGAAGCAGAATGGTACATTTTCTCCTGAGAATTGTGAGGCTTTAGTCACAGATTAATACTTAAAATAAATTAGTCTCATTTTCACGACTAATTTAAATATTAGGTGTACTCAAATCCACAGCTAGCAGATGCAGCAGCACAAATGGTAGATATTTACTTTTTCTTTAAATAAATAAATTATCTTCTAGCCATGAAACTAATGTCCCAGTGTTTCTAACTCCAGTTTAATACTCAGTGAGAGAATGTAAAGAAAACTTTAGGGCTTTGGATAAGGCTTTGCACTCCTGGAAAACAAACAAATGGGCCCATTCTAAGTACAGTCAGACTTGTGCTAGCTACAACTGCAGCAGAGCAAAAAACAAAAGGATTGCAGTCAGTGTCAATTAAATAAAAAATGACTGATTAAAGGCTAAAACAATTGACTAGAAAAACAGTGCAGTAGACTTAAAAAGAAAGTAGCCCCTCTACCAGTATAATCTTCAGCTCCTGAATTTCCTCATGCATCAATATTACTTCTTGATTATAAATAAAGGTTTTCATCAATAGGGATAAATGAACATAAGAGTCAGATTTGCTTTGTGTAGTTCTAAGATTTTTTCACTGAAGTATCCCAAAATTTGCTTTTATATGCAACTTAGAATAAAGGAAGAGTGTGGTGGGGGAAAAAAGCTTGAAGGAAACAGAAAAGATTGAAAGGTCTGAACAGAGGAGTATTGATCTTGCTCCTGGTGCAGCCATGGAAAAACTTCTCCTTTTCCCTCTTTAAAATTGGATCAAGCCCAAGGACTGACTGAGCTTAAAAGAGTGTTCTTGTTTGAAGCACTTGCACAGTAGACAGCACCAGCTTTATCATCCAAACCACCTCTCAACCATGGATAGGACCTCTGAATTCCCGTGACCACATCAGAGGATTCATAACATCAAAAACATCATGTTTTCTCCCTGTGATTGCAAGGCATGCCATGAGCCACCATATTTCCCACAGGAGCAAAGGAAGAATTTCACCCAAATCTTGCCTGTTGCTAATCCCAGACATTCAGGTTGCCTTCTGACAGGGACTAAATCTGTCCTGATAGAATGGGAAGGCACTCAAAAGAATCATTTTTGTTAAGGATAACACAAACCTTGGAACAATCACATCTAAGACATTCTGGACATTGGTTAAAATGTCATCGTCATCATTGTCATCATCATCTTCTTCTTCTTCTTCTTCTTCATCTTCTTTGGATTCTTCATCTTCTTCATCTTCTTTTGTTAATGTAGGCAATAATCCCTAAATCCTTAAATTTGAAGGTTGGCAGGCCCTGAGCACATGTTTCCTACTAAATGCTTGCTAATCCACTTTATTTTGAGTCCCTCAATAGCAACTAACACATCTCAGGCTGAGACTTACATGTACTCTTTATTCCTACAGCTCCTTTGAGTAGATTCTTCATGGTTTTTAAAAAGCAGCCATATCACATCAGAGAAATTATAAATAATGGCTATGCAACCCCAAGCAGCAGGAAAACACTTCCTATGTCATCTCAGTCCCTCCACTGATTGAAAAGGATTTCCAGGCCTATGAATATGCAGGCCTATGAACAACTCAGATATTAGAACTACAAGCACTGTAAACAATGGAGTTAGAATTATCTGAGCAAGATGGTATGCAAAACAATAAACAGAGAACTACAAGCAATAATTCCACCATCCCTCTTTGCTAATGTGGCATTCTGACATTTTCTCCCAGTGTATTCTCAGTGATTCTCACTGTAACATTATATTTTTGTGGCTTATCTCAATGAAGTAGTAATGTTGCTTATACTAAACATGGGTATTTATTTTCTGTAAAGAAAAGAATGGATGACATGACTCTTTTTTAAAAAGATCTGACTACATTAACTCAGGAGTTTGAAAACCTACATATGTACTGATATACTCAACTTTCACTGGAAACCCCTTATGACTTCACTAGAACTTTTACTTTAGCATTACAGATCTCTAAGCAGAGTTTAAATAACAATTCTGAGAAAGAAAAATGATTGTAAGTAAAAATAGGTGAAGTGGTGCTTTTTTCTCTGCACCCGTACTTCAGTATTTTTAACTCTAAAGTAACCTCCTTAAAAGTTAGATTATGTATCACTAGGTTTTGAAAAATTCCACCTAATAAGTAATGCCTAATGCTTATGCTGCACTTATTCAGTTGAATTCTCTTCTTACAAAAATGCTGAACAACATCACAAAAGGTCCATAAAATCACAAGACAACACATCATTTCTTACTTCATGTTGGCTTTTAGTGTAGGCTTAGGGTTATTATTCCATTATACACAATATATTTATATTCTGCTTTTTATATCTTTTACTGTTTGCTCTTTCATTTTCTAGAGTTTATAACTTTGTTTATTTAAAAGAACATTTTTGTAAAAAGTAATATGAATTTTTTTTAATCCTATTTTCTAATGCTGCAGAAGAGCATGAAAGAAATGAGAAGACATCTGAGGCACCAGCTCTGTCTCGCTACAATACACAAAGCAATCTGAGAAACTCCAGTGTATATCAAATATGCTTCATACAATTAAATATTTGAGTTTTCCCAAAAGGAAGGGAAACGGTCAGCTTACAACTTGGTTTTCACTCTTGTATTTTCTTTCTGAAGCCAAATGAGATGCTGGGTGGCAGAAGTCTTGCTTGAAGCACAGGGTTTTACCATATATGTATTTACAAGGGTATACACTCATAAGGAAGCCTCCTTACACAGATTTCCTATACACCTGCCCAAACACTAATGATGCTGAACGCTTCACAGGACTTAGCTTTATTGTGCTGGCTCAGACAGCTAGGAAGCAGCAGAATCAACCCTGAACCTCTTTCTTACATCACTCTTAGAACAATACAGGAGACATGGAGAAAATATGAAGTCAGAAAAGGGTAAGAAGAGGACCTTTACATTTTTGACCAGTGGCATTAATTATTTTCCTTGAAATATTGAGACTGCAGGTGATGAAGAAAGTGTAAAGAAAGACCATAAAGCAGAGCTGTGGACAGAGGCAAAGGAAGTAAGAGACTTCTCATTTCCAGGCCTTAGCATTAGGAAGTATCTTATGACACAAATCATAACAAGGTTCAGGCAAAAAGTCAATTTTGGTGTGTGTAAAGTACCTTTCTTTTTTAAAATAACAAATAAGAGCAGCAGTGGGCATTGAGATAAAGCAGAGAATAAGATCTTCCCTTGCCCTGCCTTTCCTTGCCTTGCCTTGACTTGCCAGCATTATCCCAAGGCTACTGCACAAGATCCACAGCAGCCATAGAGACAGCCTACTTCAAACACGCTTGGAATCCCAAATGAAACCTCTCACCCCATCTTCCTTTAAATCCATCAGTAAACAGGGAAGTATACAAAACATTTTGAGATTCCTAGCATAAAGAAACCCAAAACTTGCCAGAAGTCGGACTTGATGATTGTTGTCATTCCAACTCAGGGTATTCTGTGATTCTTTAAAATAGACTTGCAGCTGAGATAGCAAACTGAGTGAGGGAAGAACAGACAGCCCCAGGACTTTGAAATTCTTCACTGACCACTCAGGCAATCTCTGAAAGGGGGCAGTGCAAGCAAGTACAAAACCAGAACTAGACTACATGTGTTTTTCCCTGCTGGCAGCCATTCTGAGAAGCTTACAGTGGACAGCAATAAACTGTACCACATGTGTATACTACAGAAAAAACAGGAGAACCCACAGCACATGGCAGATTTCTTGTGGGACTACATCTCATGGTCTTCCTCTTTTTCCCCTGAATCTGTCTGCCACATGGGTCCAGATTTTAAAACAGGTACCATCGTATCTAAAAGATGTTTCATTTCAGTTTGAAGGTAGCTTGTAGAAAGGATGTATTTTCCTAGGCTTGAGGGAGTACGTCCATTTTAGAAAGCAATTAAATGATATTTTGATTCATGAGATCCCCGACTGATTTTCATGATAAATACCAGTATAGTCTGCCACATGTCCTGCACTCCTACTGCTGCAGGGCACAGCACTGAAGATCAGGAATAACACGGATGGACATGTGGTAATGCTAAGGAGAAGGAATCCAAATCATATAGTTCCTATATGGCTCTTGAAACAAATACTGAGGAGGTTAAGAGTACCCATCTCCTCAAACCGTTATTAATCCTGTTGCAGTTTACATTTTTGTTCTACAGCTTACTATGTATACCATTTCAAATTGCTCATCAAAACACTGTCATGGACTTCCTGACCAGAGTGAATTGTCCAAAATGGACTTCCTGCCAATTCTCAGCCATTTGCTGCTGTGCGGGCTCCTGCAAAAGCCAACAAATGGACACATAACATTACTGCAATCAAAGAGGAAGAAATCTCCCTTGACAAAAGTGTGCTGCCATAGAGCACTTAACACCTCTCGACAACAAAGTACTTGGAAGAATGCTAGAACAATTGGGGTTTTTTTCCTGCTGAAAAGGCTTTCTAAATCTAGGCATCATTTGAGGATGACATTCTGAGGCTTGCCTGCATAAGACCAAATTTCCTCTCTCTGCATTACTCCTTTTCCAAAGGAGTGAGTTCTGTTCCAGACTGTTAGCAAGCACTTTCTAGAGTTGAGATCGAGATGACTTACTCAGGGATACACAGTAAAGTAACACAGAGCACTGCCAGTCTTTTAACCCCTAACTTAGACCTAGAGTTAGACCTGTTCTACTTTGACATCATTGTACCAAGAACCAAAGGATGTACAGAAAGATGTTACCTAAAAAGGAAACAACTTTTTTACTAAGACAAAGAATTTGGCATTTTAAAAATGAATAAAACTTATTCCCACTTTATTCTCAGATCTGCAACAGTCTACAAATGAATATTTATTATGCTACCATGTTACTGTGTGAAAACAGCTCACAACACACCTCTTTTGAGAACTGCCATACATTGCTTTGAGGCAAGTTCTGCTTGAAGGCCTTTCAAGGCTTTGTCTAAAAAGAATTAAATGGCAGTTCTGCTAATAAAATGTCACAAGAATTAAGAGCCAAAAATTCATTTCAGTAAACAAATAAATGATTCTAAGAAAGAGGAGAGATCAAAATTACTGTGTTTTTTATCTACTGCCTTACATTTGCACAGCAGCCTAAAGGGACCCACTTTTCAAGACACGACTTACTTTCTCTCCATCTTGTCTCATTTTCTTCTGATGTGAAAATTTTCTCTGCCTGGGGAGTGTTCAGCACTCCACAAAAGGCTCTGTAACATCTGCTGTGGTTCTTTATAATTACATTTCCTTGTGCTGATACTTAAGGTCTAATTCTTTAGGTTTGGACTGAAAGCTGGAGGTCAGTTCTTGCCTTTTTTGATTATTTTCTTTCATGAAAGAAAAAGGAAGACATGTCCTTTGATTTTATCATTACTGACAAATCTTTCCTCAGCCCTTTCTTTGTTCTTAATATTTTGTCCATTCTTAAATGAGCCTGAATCATCTGGTCTGGCAGGCTTGCACAAACATACACACATACCCCCACAGACACCTCACAGATAAGATCTCTCATTTTGAATCTTAGCTTTATACATTTTAAGCTACACTTCACAGACTTTGCTTTTAATATTTAATTTGTCTGGAAATCATTAAAGTACTAAACCAAGAATTTTTATTGGTTAAAGTAATAAGTGTTTTAAGTTTCCGCTGTAAAAATGTCTAGACAAAAGTCCTGGGTAATAAATCACACAGAAGAAGGTCTCTGTTTGTTTTAAATTATCATTGTATGTGTTTCTCATGCTTCATTAAGTACTTTTTTTACACATTATGAAATAATCCCCCCAAAAATACACATTTAGAATTATTTATCTATGATTATAGAATACATCTTGATTCACTGGAATATGCTCAGCTTGGAAATATCCTGTCATAATGCATGCAATAGAGACCCTTACTGAACAGCATGGACTATGACTGAACAGTAGTGCTAATACTGCTTGGAGATGAAGTCAGATGATCCAGCCATGCTGAAATTGCCAAACTCAGCTTTGTACCACCAAGCACCTGCCTGGGAGCTGCTGTGGGTGGTATGTCTGAAGACAGTTTACAGGGACTGAAGATGACAGGGGAAGAATAGCTGGAGATGGAAAGGGGATGAAGGATTTGGGAATGCCACAACACATATGAGCAGCAGCATAAATCTAGAGATACTGAGATGGGCAAATGAAAGCAAGGCAGGATGCTACACGCAAGCACTTGAACACATGGTCAAAGAGAAATGACAGTCTGTGTTTACATGCCTTTGATGTGATCAGATAATAATTAGGATGAGTTTCAGCTCAGAATTCAAGTCCTTGATACTATTTATATTTAGTACAAATGTACATGGTCCATCGTTACAAATTTAATGTACATTTCTGTTTTCAAACACTGTACTAGTGCCCATACAACTGAAAGGCCAGAGCTCAAGAAACAGATTCTTGTTTTAAAACAGGCCATTTTCAGGTGTTTAGATGAGTTTAAGAATGATTTGAGGCTATTCAGCTGGCACCATAAAAGAGCTCCTTAATGCTCAGGTGTGCCCAGCCCTTAAAGGGTACCATCACCAATGCATTTGATGATCCCCCAAAGAAGAAGCAGGGGCTGCAGACAGATATGATCTGATGAGTGAACAACTGGTTTTGACAGAGCTAGCCACTGAAGGAGTAGCTCAAGCACTAAGTAAACATTCTGGGATTTATCCACCACCAGGTAAGAGCCCTGCAGTGTGCAAACTGTAACAATTATAAAAAATAGAAAGAAAAAGGATATGGCAAAGGACATCATTGGACAGATTAAATTAAAGTATCCAGAGGCAATTATAAAGTTGACTGCCTATGATGCCTGTAATTACTACCTGGCATCACTGAAGTGCATATTTACAACCAACACTAAAATTGCTGTTTAGGTTGTTGAAATGTATTTGAGAGAGAGGAAATGTCCAAGTTGCCCAGAAATTCATCTCCATGGACTTCATGTAACCATCCAGAAATTTCTTTGAGGGGAATTGCAGACTATTCTCTCAGTGTTAGTGATTACATGAGTAGTGATCCAAGGGCAAGTATCACAGTGCATGGATTTCATGGAGATAGCAGAGACATATATAAGGTAAGAGAAGAAAAGCATTAGTATATTTGGTACACACAGGACCATTAACTTTCAGTGACCTTTCAAAAAAAACACAGTTGTTTTAACAGTAAGTATATAAGTTTTTCTCCTCTTTTCTGTTAAAGAAGGCATTTAAAAACTTTATTGCAGCCTGACTAGTTTCTCTTGGATTAGCTAACACTTTATCGAACACTTGACTTTTCACAGTCAACTTTCCAGGTGATACTAATTTTATTTTTAAAATAATTTACAAATAACCAAGACTAAAAATACTTTGTATTTCAAAAATTGCAAAGAAAAAGTACTTCTTCTACTAATTTTATGCAAATGTGAAATTAATTTAATCACTGAGAAATTACAAAGGAACCCAGTGAAGGTTAAGAGGAAATACAAAGCTCAGTTTAACAGTTCATGTCTGACTGGTGTGTTGTTAATCCTATACAGTAACTATTCCAAGGCTTTCTAAAAAATGTGACTTTTCTTGGAAGTTTTAAATGCAGTTTAAATACTTTTTAAAATAATGTTTTTCTTTGTTAAATGTCAGCATTTAGGAATGGTACTCCCCAATTTAGTTTTCGCACTGGTATTTTCCAGGTCACACTGCTACTCTCTCCCTCGCCTTCCCCCTCTTCAATTCCCACCCCAACACAGATGGCCAGAGAGGAGAATTAGAGGCACAAAAGGTGAAGCAATGGAAACAGCAATGAGATAAGACAATGAATGCTAATGGCAATAATACTAATAACAAAAGTTTACAAAAAGAATTACTCACATACAAAAATGCTCACTACACGTTCTAGGACAACAAACAGGAAATGGAACTGGGATACGCTTCTGAAAGACTCAGGGTTTTCAATTTCCTTAGTGTGAGGCAAGAAGAAGAGCTGTTATTTATTAAACTGAACTTACTGTCACCTTTCCCTTTGCCTGAGGACACCAGAGAGTTCATGAAGAAGTAATACGGGGGGGCAGGAATAATTATAAATTGACTTATGTGTAATATACTGGGAACTTGACAGGGCCTTTACAAAATCCATTCAATACCTTAGCAAAATAAAAAGAGAAATAAAGCTTTGGAGAGGACTACATTCCTGCTATCTTCTATTTTCTATCTATGCTGTAATTCAGAAGGCAACCTGAACAAGAAGTAAATAAATACATGAGAACTTTAAAAATTTTACCTTAAAACGTGGTCAACGTTAATCTGTAATCTTGTATCACACAATCTTGTATAAAAGATCACTTTCTGAAAATACAATTTGCTCATTAAAAAAGACAAAATACAGGAAAGCATTGAATATTCTCTTTGCTAAATATTACTAATACAAAGCTTAGATGTGTCTTATGTAAAATCTGTGTGAAAAACAGAGCTGCAAAAAGCTCCCTAGTCTTCAAAATTGAATTCATAGCCATCTTTAAAGGTACAAAGGCTTAACAACCATATGTGCTGTACTGCATTTTTATCTTTGCACCTTTTATGCACCATTTTATGCCCAAAGTGAATGCTCTCACTTACTTTAGTACTGGCTTCCAAAAATGTGGCTGGTTCTCAACAGTGACCCAGTTTGGGCCTTCTCTTTTCCCACCCACGCACTTTCAGGACTTGCTAAGCAGCAGCTCTTGTGTGCTGCTGCAATGGCTGTCACCCAGGCCTGAGGACACTGCTGTTCATTGCTCACTCATAGAGGGTGCTGGCTGGCTTCTGCACAGAGACAGGGATAATTCCTCAAAACCTGGCACCTGGCCATACTAGACCCCTGTTTTAATCTTCAGACTGCCTGAAGTTATTAATATGATCTAGAGACACAATAAATAGCGTAAGTACAGAGCCACATGGTGTACTGTTATTAAACTTTTGAAGACAGGACTATTCATTTAACTCTTAATTAGCTTTGCACCTATTTTTAGAAGTTATCTTTACTCTTCTGAAGGTATCTAGCAAAGCTTTTGAGAGTTCAAACTATTTTTTACAGGACATATAATCATTGCAAAGAGCTTTGTAACAATAATAATAATCATGCTTTGTAGTGACACCACTTCTATGTAATGCGTCAGAAGTGGAAAATCTTGTGGTTTATTTCTGTACTTGGTCATTTGACACGAGGCCTAATGATGCAGCAAACAACTAATTAAATGCTTTATAACTGCTAAGCTGTAAAGGAAACCATAACAAACAAACTATACAGGATATTAAACATTAATTCATCTAGTGCTATCTGCAGAACACCTCCTTAAAGATCCTAAACTCTTCCAAGACTGCTACCTACTGCTGCAACCTTTCTTACCAAACTTCACCCAATGCTGATCATTGCCTGTTGTCCTCATCTGCTGTCCTCTGTCCTGTGATACGATGTCACTAGCCCCTCATCCTTTCCGCATGGATGTTAAGAATCTGTCTTAGTTTAGAAGACAGGTATCGCTAAGGACAAACAGGACTCTCTCTTGAAATGAAACCTCTCTCCGAATTGTTCTAATTTTAGAATTAAGGGGGCTCTCAGACAAAGATGTGAGGATATGGATAACAGTTCTTTACTTA